>PVLA01009305.1:0-77025 GCA_004027455.1 Hydrochoerus hydrochaeris | reverse complement strand
GCGTTTTGCAAAGACAGCCACAACAGTATCTCCCATTCCACAATCCTTTCTTTGACTGTGACTTTGACACTTCTCCCATTGAAAGGTGGAGTCTTTGTTCCTTTTCCCAGATTTTGAGCCGGCCCATTACCATGAAAGTGTTGATAATATGATTCCCAAGGCCAAGTCATAAAAGGAGATAAAGCTTTACCCTATGCTCTGGTGACACTCCTGGATCCCAACCACCATGTTATAAGGAAGCCCAGATGAGGCCGTACAGAATTGCACAGACAGGCCACATGTAATCCCTGTAACTGACAGCTCGGCTGAGCCGGAGCTGCCAGCCTTCACCCACCTCTGGACATGTGAATCAAGGCCCCTCTACAGGACCAACTCCCAGCCTGCAAGACTTCCTGGTCAAGGCAACAGATAGAGTGGGGACAAGCCATCTCCACCATGTCCTACCTGAACTCCTGACCTGCAGAATCTGTGAGCATAATAAAATGATTGTTTTACACCACTAGATTTGGGATAATTTGTTTTGCAGCAATAGTAACCGGAACATCCAGTAATTTGGCTGTCAGGAAAGGCTTCCTGCAGGCTATGATTATAAGTTAAGATGTGGGCCCTGTAGATGAAAGCCAGGCAGACAGGAATGGGGGAGGACTTTCAGCGTTTGGTGCCCTCAAATCCCATAGTGACCTGATCTGTGGTGTTTCTCTCATGGAGACAAGCGGGAGATATTTTTCATTAACTTTGCCATTTCTAAAGGACATTCTGTCTGCATGCTTCAGGATTATTTAGATAAGTTAACAAACCTTTAAGGCACTGAGTATATACATGAAGTGTAAACCGAAGTGTATGCCATCAGACTCTTCTTAGCTGGGTGTTTCCTCCAAACTAATTAATTCCTTTAGCAAATATATATTAAGCACATACTAGTCCTGAAACTGAGAGTTCATTTTTCAGAAAAGGAATAGTGATGCTTCCCGATCATGTGCGAACTGTTGTGCTCTGCTGAGCAGCAGTAACTTCTAGGGCAGGCTGCCTAGCAATGTCCACTAGGATAGTACCCCTCGGGGCCTCCTGCCAACCTTCCCAAGTTTGTAGTTGGTCTTCAGGATACCAGAATAACAAGGCCCTGGACAGGTATTAGGGGCCAGGTAAGTGTCCAGCATTGCACCAAGTTAATTCACTTGATGATGTCCCCTGCCCCCATCACAGAAGAAACCAGGAAGGAGGGTTTGGTGGCCTCATAAGCAACATGAGCAAGTCTCCCTGTGACACAGGCCTGCACTTCAGTCTACACTCCCCTCTCTCTGAGGAAGAACAAGCATGCTGACGGGGCAGCTTTTCCTGTTGCTATCTGCTTTTTAATTCTTGGTCAAGTTCTAGTGAACCATCCACACATTTGTTCCTGGAATTTTGGACCAGATTAGGAATCGGTTGTGACATCCAGGAAGATCTTAATAGCACAACAGATAAAATGCCTAGGAAGAAGCAGCTGGTCACTCACAAGGCTGCCAGGGCATTCTTAAGCCTGGACCTCTGTGGCTGGCACACTGGTTTCTCCCTCAGAAATGTGCTCTCTTCCTTTAAGCTAGTACTCATGTATGCATCCATATAAGAAGAAAGCAACAGACATCTATTACGTATCGGGCACTTACTGTGACAGGGCCAGGGTAGAAAACTGACTCAGAACACAATCTCTGCTGGGTCTGCTGTAAAGAGGCAGACTAGCAATCTCTTCCACATTTTAACAGAGCTGTGTCACCTGGGATTCCTGCGGAGGCCACAGGAGTGGCACTGGTGCCCAGAGAAGACCAGAGATGACACCTCAGAGTGTGACCATGAGTCAGAACATCTCTCTCAGAAGGGGGCAGCCGTTATTTAGCAGCCCTACAGTTGTCAGCACTGCCCATTTTCTAAGAGAAGCCGGAAATCCGTATTTTTATGTGAAATTTCTCAATATTTAAACACTCTGCAGGCCAAACAAAACAGCCACCAGTTTTGACCTCTGCTTTGTAATAGAGAATGCTGCTTTTGTTCTGTCAAGCTAATGAATGCTCAATTACGAGAAAGAATTTAGAGGTTAGTGTGAGCTTGTGCTCCTCAATAGGCTGCAGGCCCCATCCCAGACTCTTGAGGTACTAATTGACAGACTTGCACAGGCTGACAGCTGGGCTCCAAAAGTGGATACACACAAGGAAGTGGGCGAGCTATTCCAGGTCACTTTGCAAGGTCAGGGCAGCAATGCAAACATTAGGAAGGCTGCAGACAGAGGTCAGGTGGCAGAAAGGAAGCCCCACAGTTCCTCGAGCTGTTGGTTAATAAATCATATTCGAAAGACATCAGCAGCCTCCCACTGCCTGGCATTGTTTTGTGAGGTGGAAAATTAAATAGAAATCAAAATTAAGATGGCTGTCAGGAGGTTCTAGGAGACCAGCTCACCAGTGTGGGGCCGACACAGGATGGAGTTTCTGCCTGGAGCAAAGGTCTCTGGAGAGGTGATGATACCTGACACTGGGCATCACAGACAGCCTGGCCACTGTGGTGCTTTCCCAGGAGAATCAGAGGCCATCTGCCCATGCTCGAATGCCAGCTCGCTCCAGGTGCACCGGGTGACTTGAGCAAGTCACTTTTCATCGGGCTTCAAGCATTTCACCTCGGAAGTGGGAATAAACAGTTCCTGCCCCAACAGAATCAGCTCAGGCAGCACTTAGAGCTGAACCTAACTCACAGGGGCCAAGGAGGCCAGGCTTCACTAGTGTGCAAGTATCAGTATTCATCTTGCTGGGAGATGTGGAGCTTCCTTCAGCATCACCAAAATACCATATCTGTGTAGACTGTGACTGTTGCTCTGCAAGTAATGCACACTATATCCTGGTTTTGCTCATCAGATTCTGCAAGGAAATCTAGGCTGCAGGGACCTATTGTAGCCCCTGTTTTGCCATCACCACCCTGAGCAATATGTTAGTAGGGAAGCCACACAGCCCTGTATGGGCTCCCTCCTGCTTCCTGCCTGGTCCTGGACTCGCACCTGGACAGCCCCTGGCTCACCAGAGCGAGGCAGATGCTGCACTCAGCTCTCCCTCTCCCTGGGCTTTTGCCAAGAGGTCTCTGGAGCTTGTGTCCACAGGTGGGTTTGCCTTGCTGAAAAACATGTCTTCCACACCTGTTTCTCTGAAGAATGCTTTTGGTGAACTGGGCACAGATATCTTCTGAATTTTAACAAAATTATAAGTGTTATAGAATTGTAGAGTTCGCATTTTTGTGCCTAAGGAAAACCAGTGAGTCCATATTGCTTCTGCACCTCTAGAAGAAGCTTACCAGACTAAAACATTGATAGGAATGAAAAGAAGCCCTGTTTCTCCCCACCTGCAATTACAGTTTTACTAGCTTGTAAAGCACACACAGAATGTACAGCACATTCTTCCCTTGCAGTAGGGGAGAGGCCCTGCTGTGAATGTAATTGGCTTTCTAGCTTCCCCTGATGCTGAGGTGGAAGGAGCTGGACTAAAGGACCTGTACTCTTCGAATTAACTCACACTGAATCGCGTTTAAATTCTGGGCATCTCCCCGAATCCACGTGTCCATTAAGTCTTAATGAGACGTGGAAACACAGCTTACCTCTGGAAATACCTCATTCCTGTCATTTCTCAGCACTTTGTAAAAGCTGGGTTTCTTTCTTTTTTTTAATAGAGTTTTTAAAATTTAACTTTTGTAGGGATTATTTTGACCCTGTTAACCCCTGTTAAAGATACATGGCATTTGTGTGTGACAGATTAATACAGTATATCCCCTTTGGTCTCTCTCTCTCTCTCTCTCTCTCTCTCTCTCTCTCTCTCTCTCTCTTTCTCTTGTCTCTGTCTCTGTCTCTCTCTTCTGTCTCTGGCTTTGGCTTTGTAGGATTATCGGTTCTCAAGAAATTGTCCACAGGCATACATTTGGGATAGAAACTGCCTTTGGTACTGTACATCTCAGGTGCCAAGTTTCCTCATTTATAAAATGACAAGGTTGAATGAAAGCAATTTTTATAGCGCTTTCTAGCTCCCAGTCCTAGTTTTATGATTTTATGATTTTTGAGAAGTGAGTGAAAGGTAGAGGCCACTCGGTGCACATCTCCTTTCTGGGGATTTCAGCCCATGTGCACGAAGCAGCCAGGTGTGGCCGGCACTGGAGTGAGTCTGGTCTCCAGCGCTGAGCACAGCACCCTCAGTTCTACAGAAGGAGCAAGATTTCCATTTGCCAAGAGGGCCAATGGTTTCAACTTTTTCTTTAAGCAGCACTTTTAAGTATTTTCACAGATACAATCTGAAGGACTGTTTGCAAAAGCAAGTTAAATATATAATCCTGGTGTCACTTCACTATGGGAATATTTTCTGAGAAATGCATGGTGTGGCAGTTGCCCTATTTTGAAAACCTCATGCATTGTTTGTGCACAAACCTAGAAAGTACAAGTCCGTCAGATGACAGAGCCTCTTGGTGCAGTCACAAGACTCAGCGAGGCAGCTGTCAACATAACCCACCACACTGTAAACCTTTTTTTAAAAAATTATTATTGGGTGTGTGTTTTTGTTTTGTTTTTAGGCAGGTCTCATTGCATAGTTCAGGCGAGCCTTGACCTCACTACATAGTCCAGGCTTCCCTCGAACTTGCAGCAGTCCGCCTGCCTCAGCTTCTCAAGTGCTGTACTTTTTTTTTTCAATAAGTATAGTAAAAAGATAAACAGGCATTGCAGCCATTTACAGTCATAATCGTATGTACTTTGTAGTTCCATGTTGCTTACCCAGTGGGTGTTTGAGAAGTGCACCTTTGGGCTGTTTTGTCACTGTGTGTACATCATGGAGTATGCTTTGCAAACTTTGATGGCTAAGTACATTGCTGGGTGATATGATCTTATGGGGCCACCATCATATTTGTGGTCAACTGCTGACTAAAACATCTTCACGTGACAGCCTGATTGTACTGATTTTACTTATCTTTGATGACATTATCATCTTAATACCTTACTATCCAGTGGTAGGTAATGCATCGTATGCTATTTAAGGACATAGTACATAAAAGTTGGCCAATACAAAAAATGTGTGGAAGATAACATGGCATCTAGTAGATTTTCTAATGAAACAAGCAACACCAGTCAGGTTGCTGTGGACCAGGAGTACACGGAAGCTCACAGCAGAGAGCATTTTACAGGCTGGTTGTGCAAGAGGTGAGCTCGGAGACACTAAGGGCACAGCACATCCTCAGAGAAGGTTTAGAGCTGAGGAATAAAGATCAGAGGAAGGGGACTGAAAAGATTCCTGGCTGGAGCAGAGGTCAAGGGTGCAGAGAGAAAGTAGGCGAGGCAATTGCAGGTAATAAAACTACTGATCTGAATTTCTCCTTTTTCTCCTTTCTCTGCTTACTGCCTTCTGGGGACAAGGACTGATCACGGGGGCAGACAGAAAAAGGAGTGAGAAAAGCTAGGGTTCTCAGCCGGCCCACTTCATCCCTCAGCCCTTAAGGCGCAGTGTCCCTGCAGGCAAGCACCTGTGCTCTCCCTTCATAGCACTTAGCTGGGAGGGAAAAGAGAGGGGCAGGTCAAAGCCCCACTGTCCAAGATGACACCAACTGTTTGTCCTTTCCCAGTCACATAATATCTCTGGTGCTGCAACCTTTGTAAAATGAGAAGGTTGTACTTAAAAATTAGATTAATAATAGCTCCTCTTTATTATATGCCCAGGAAATGTTATTTGCTTTTTTTACCGAGTGCTGACGGTAGCGCTGTTCTAGCTCTTACGTGGATTATCTCATTTAACCCTCACAATAGCCTTCCAACAAAGTGCTGGTATTACCCAGTACCAGTTTACCAGTGAGATGAACTTGCCCACCATTTGGCTAAAGCAGAAAAGCCAGTGTTCAGACCAAGCTGTCCTGCTGCGTCACATATCCTTGTTCAGGTTTTCTTTTTCTTTTTTTCAGTTTTGTATAAAATGGTTCAGACTTAGCAAACCATAAAGAAGAACGAATGCTGCCAGCTACATGGTTGCCCAAGAGCCGAAGGATTCCCTTTGCTGGAGAAAACAGACCCTCTAAGCCACTGCACTGGCTTCCTTCTTTCAGCACGAGCATTCTCCCTTTCTAGGGGTAAACCGCTACAGAGAGTCCCCTGGCAGCAGAGCAAAGCGCCCCACGGAGCTGAAGCTCCATTCAGCCTTTCTCTGGGTGGAAGAGGGAGTGACGGGGCAGACAGTGGAAGAGCAGCAGGCACCTGTGCCCTTTACTAGCCCAGAGTGCCAGCGGCACACAGTGGGCAACCCAGCGCCCAGAGACTCCTCGCAAATACTGTGTTGCCATGATTATGCCCAGTTTCCCCCAAGTAGGCTAGAACTTTACAGTTACTTCCAGGCCAGTTTTAACTAGTACCTTCATGGTAAAAACATTTTCATTCTGTCTATGTCCGCGACCTGTAGCCAGCAGCATTTTACAATAAAGGAGCTGGGTAATACACAGAATATATTTCCCACAGAGGACAGTGAGCCATTACATGTGGATTTATGATGCTACAAATTTGCTCTTTGTTTTGATTTTTAAAAATTTGGGGTGAGCACCTTCTGTATTTGTAACTATGGCTGACTTCTGCCCATGCCCTCTCCCTACAGTCATGTCTGTGACTAATTTCAGCCCTCATCCCTTCCGTCAGTTGAAGTCATGGGTATACATGTGTATCAGAGATGATTCTTGGCTGCTCAGGAGCCTGCATGTTTTAAGTTCTGCTAGCATCTTTCCCACCAAATGTGTTAAGAAAACCCGGCTTCTCTAGGATTGCCATTGGTGTAAAGGTTTCCTTCGGAAAGGGTAGCAGTATTTCTGATGCAGCTGGCATTTTAGGTGTGTATATAATTTACCAAATTGTTGACCATTCAGCTCTTATTCAGTGGTCACAGAAGGAATTAGCAGCCCTCCCCTGCTACCCCAAAACCCAAAGAAGGAAGGGTGTTACTTGGCTTTGGCCCAGAGGTCTGCTGGCACACAGAGTTAAACAGCAGCACAGTGGTACGTTTGGCCATAAAAGGCTTTGGGGTGGCAGAAAGGGCCAAAATAGTTGTGGCATAAGTTGGCCAGGATATTAAGCAAATCTGAGTTTAATTTAACATAGAGCCAACACCTCCCACCCGCACCCCGCTGGCTGGAGGCAGCTCACGAGGCCATTCAAGTGCTGGCAGAGTGAGACATGCGGTGGCTCTGCACAGCCTGGGAAGATGGAAGGGGAAGGAAGGGGCACAGGGATGGGGCGGGCGGGGGGGCTGAAAGTGATCTTGAGGTTTGAATTCCTTCTGTGAGTTTGCTTAAGCCACATCGCCTAAGCTTAGAGTAGAGAGGCAGGCAGTCTGTCTCCTTGGGATAAGGAAGGATTTGGAACTCAGTGACTGTGAGGTCCTGGCCCCTACTGTGTTTCTGGTTTGTTTTGTTAGCAGGAGCAAGTTATTCTAGTTTCTTGCTTCTGGGTTTTCTTCAGCGCACTTACAGTGATGAGTCCGCACCTCCCCAATGGTGGCGGGCTGGGCAGGACAGCGTAATGACCGGGTGGGGAGAGAAGTTGATTCAGCTGCCTAGGACAAGGGAGGCAGGGGAACTTCAGACCTCAGAGGTGGCTTCCGAATCCACGGCAGGTGGAGCGGTGAGGGTGCCACAAGGCTGAAGTCATCTCCGTCCAGGAGAGAGGCCCAAGGCTTCTGAGCCACTGGTGCACCTTCCTTGCCAGTGAGCAAAACCAGCATTTTGTCCAAACTGCAGCCATGTTGCTCAGGAACTGGTTAGCAGTGGAGAAGCTGGAGTGTTCAGAGGAGTCAGGGCAGCCTAACCAACCAGAAATGACTGCTGTATACCTAGAAGTGGTTGTCAGTGTAAGTTTTGTAAGTAAGTTACCACAATTTAAAAAGAAAGAAAAGAACAGCATCCCTTTTCACGGCAAAGAGTTAGGAGCACCCAGGAAAGTACTGGCACTGCCTGACTTGTGGGCCTCGTTTTAGCACCTTTGAGGATCCGTTCCATGCTCAGTACCATGCACTGTGAGGTCTTGTACTCCGTTAGGTGTGAGACAGGGCACAGCGCAGGCTGGCATGCTCTGAGAGAGCCCCTTGAGCTGCGAGCAGAGATGCATTCAGGAGGACAGAGCCTCATCCCCTGTGGGGCCGTGGAGCCGCACCTGGCTCCAGGACTCTGTCGTGCCTGAGCAAGGTTTTGGGTCTGCTCGCAGGTGCCTTTGAAAGTAGTTTCTGAGGGGAAAGAGTCAACCTTGAATGCAAGTCTTTATCTGTTGGGCTCACCCTCCAGAGAGCAGAGAGAAGGTGCCCAGGAGTCAAGACTAGGAGCCCTCACGGTCCTGGCAGGGGTGGGTGGGTGGGTGGGCGCCAGCCATGTCCCAGTGCCAGTGACATTTCTCTTCTTCTTTTTAGGATTGCATGATCTTAAAGCAGACAGTTAGCTTCCAGGTAACCCTGCAGAGAACTCCAGGGCAGGGTTACTTCAGCATGGCATCTGAAAGGCAGCTTAGCATAAGAGCTGAAGGCATCGAGTCTGAAATGGACGGTGGCCAACACATGGCTATTCCCATACCTACTGGGTTTCTCTGAGCAAGTTCCTTAAATCTGTTTTGCCTCAGTTTCCTTCTCTGTAAGATAAGGCCTGTTAACAAACCTATCCCACAAGGTTGTGAGCTTCAGGGAGGTAGAAATATGTAAAGCGCCTTGGAGATTGCTTCTCATGGCATGAATGCTCTCAGTGTTGCTAGAGAAACCCCTACTGCAATGTGAACAAAATTCACTTGGCTGATAAAGCTGTAATAAGGCTTTCTTATGCTCCCTCTGACCACAGATTGTTTCTTTCCCCATGTTCTTTATTCTGACTAGCAGCTACAGCTATCTATGAGTGACAAGAATGCTTTCATAGTCTGAAATACCACCAAGGAGATTCTGTATGTGAACAGCTTGACATGTATTTCACATCCTAATTCTATCACTACTCTCAATCTTTTCTAGTTTAGGAAACCTCAATTTCTTTGTCTCTAACTTGGAACTGATGTTTCAAATGACTGATGAACTAGCAAAATAAATACTGACATATGTGAGAAAATAAGTGTAATAAAAATGCTTTTTCAAATGACCCAGGAGATATCACCAACGCTGGCATTTAAAGTAATACATTGAAAGTAACGCTGTAGTCATTTTGCTTTGCCATTCGTCGCCTTAAAAGCAATGTTATAAAGCTGAGTGACTGTGGTCCAATAGACGAAGCAAGAGAAGATTGTAATCACAATATCTAGCGCAAATTCAAAATTTAAGTGGTGAGGTGATATCACTAGCAATATTGTAACTTTAAGTGATGGCTTTTTCTGTTGACTGGACTCATTCTTTAGTAATAAGTTTATATGTAAGTCCACAAAAATATACATGTAAACATATACATAGTCATATTTAAGGAAATGATTTCTTTTCCAATATTTGAAAATTTTTAGTTAACTATTTTATCTTATTAATATACATTCTCAATCACAATTACCTATTTCCTAGGACACCTATAATTCATACTCCTGATATCACCTTGTGATAAGAATTACAAGTACTATAGGCAGTTTGCCATCCTTTAAAAAGACAGTGAAGCTAAAGAAAAAGCAGTCGCCTATGAATGGGGAAGGGCGGCAGGGTTTTAGGAGGAGGGAGAAAAGGCAGCTGGCCCAAGAATGGCTTTGGGAACGGTGGAGAGAGAGAACTGCCTGCCTTGAGACATGTTATTTTTCCTGTGGCTTCTTGCTCCTTCCCACCCCCACCTCTCCCAGTCTGAGCTTTGAGTACAGTTGAATTTTCACCGCAGAACTTGGCCAGGTCTCCTAAGGGACTCTCTTTTTCCCATCTTTCCATAAATTATAGGTTTGCACATGAGAGCAGAACAGATGATTCCCATTATCTTTTGGGTTGGGTTAGGGTAGTGTGTGTGTGTGTGTGTGTGTGTGTGTGTGTATAAACCTCCTGCCCACTCTTAAAATATGTATGCTGGTTCAAGGAGGCGGAGCTTTTATTGACATAGGAATGCATCTACCAATGAACTGGTCCCCTCCTCAGTAGGGTGGTTTTACTCTGATTTCCTTGACCAGTGTTGACTGTGATAAATTTCATTGGCCTCTATGTAGGAAGTCATGGCTGTGTGATAGCAGGGCCTTGTGAACTGCTCGCCCACATTGCCAGCATCTGGAACAGTGCCCGACATTCTACAAACTCCTACTGAATGTATGTGGAGATTTGTCTCCTTATTTTGGTAGCAAAGTGAGAGTTCTAGAATATTTTTTAATTTCATAAATTATTCACATCACAGTAAAGTAATTGGACAGATTTGAAAAAGTTAATTTAACAGAACATTGAGGCCAGTTGGAGGTAAAATGTACAACTTACTGAAAGCTAGAGCCAGTGCTGAGAGTTAAATTTGGGGGGACTAATCCAAGGTCTTCTCTTTGCTTGTGTATCCAAACCAGGTTCAAGCACAGGAATGAACAGGAAAGGAGTGCACTGTGTTGCATTCAAGCTTATTCTGCATTTTTTGTTGTTCTATAGGGTTTAAGATAAGTCTTCTGAAAGAAATAGGTCCAAGGGAACAATGCAAAGGAAAATGAAAAACTGTGGCATATAAACTAAGAGGAGTAGAATGTAATTTACTTCACAGTCTGGAGCATTCTGGTGTGTTTAGATAAAATATGAGTAAAGGAATTTTTTTTTAATTTCCTGAACCGGGTGTGGTGGCACACGCAGGTAGTCCCAGGACTAGGGAGGCTGAGGCAACAGTATCATGAAAGTTGGAGGCCAACCTGGGCTACATAGTGAGTTCAAGGCTAACCTGGACTGCATAGCAAGACCCTGTCTCAAAACCCCAAAAAATTAAAAATAATTTTTAAAAATACCCTGAAAATAGGAAAGGAAGAAGAGAGATAGGAAAGACAAGATTTATAAAGGAAGAATGGTTAATGTTTGATGCACAACTTAGGGGAGTTGAGGAACCTGCTTGAGAGAGGAGGCAGAGATGATGACCAGAGATGATGATGCACATATCCATCCATTTGCTCTGAGAGAGGCAGCCTGGCAGGAGAGGAGAAGGCTGTCTGGAGAAGCGCCAGCTTCAACTGGTACATGGCGACAGCCGAAGCATGGGCTGGAGCAAACGGCTTAGTTCACAGCACTGGAGGAAGAAACAAACTTGAGTAAAGAGAAAGGGAAGGAGATAAAGATGTTTCCAAGATGCATGTCCTAGAGATGGAAGACACTGAGAAAGACACATGTTTGTATAATCCAGATCCTTCTGAATGAGACCACAAGATATAGACAAGGTCTAGGAATTGCTATGAATTCCCAGTATGGCCTTATCTTGTACTTTAATAAGCCAAATATGTACTTGCCCACTATCTCCTGCCCTAACCTTGACCAAGTCCTACTAAATTAATGCCCTCTCTTTCTACTTGGCCGCCCTGGCAGCGCTGTTGTTCTCTCTGTACTAAATATAGTTCAGGGACAAAAGGAATGGGACACATGAAAGGCAACAGCTTAGGATATGTTAATATATGTCTTTCTTGTTCAGGACCAGCTAATCCATCTTAGGATCCCCCTCGAACCACCACTTTTTGATGTTAGCATTTTATTTGATGATTTATTGATAAGCCCTCCCTTACTGTATTTCAAACTACGAATTAAAGTATAACATGTATGCTCCTCTGAGGATTAAATTCTACATTAATTCTCTTGTTTACTGAAAATGGCTGAGATGTTGATTTATAATGAAAAAACTGATACACTTGAGCAGCTCTGTTTACCTGCGTGGCTGCCTTACAGTTAAGAGCCTGAAAGCTTCTGTGTGCTGTGACATGTTTGTATCAAATGTGTTGTTTACTCCATCAAAAGGCAAAATCATACCATTCAGGTTTGTGGTTGGCTGGGGAAAGGAGGCTTGGAAGGAAACGTGCACAAAGTGAACAATCAATTACCATAGATGCGCGTGGAGTAAGTTATTCATTTAACTTTAACTTAGTAAAATAATTGTCCTTCTTATTCTCTAGCTATCGGTTCTTTCCAGAAGTATGTCGCTATAGTACCACATTCCTGACATTGCCTAATATAGGCCTACACCAGTGTCTTCATGTGGTTTTCCCAAAGTGTGAGATAAATAAGAATAATAACTAACATTTTTTTACTCTTTAGATGTGCCGATTACTGTTTCAAGACCATTGCACATACCCATCTATTTGCTCCTCATGAACAATTCATAATGTACAATACACATTATTATTCTTTGCTATCACGGATGAAAGCCTTAAGGTCACCAGAGAGAACATGGGAAGGTTGGAATCTGAACTTAGCCAAGTTGTTTTGGACAGTGCTCCTGATTACTATGCCAGGACACTCCTGATTCTGTGGAGTGTCTACCAAAACAGTGTTAATTGATACAGATAATAATTTTAGGCAGTACAGTAGCATGGCTTAAAATTACATGGAATTACATAATAAGAAAATTACTCCCTTCATTTCTATCTATTCAGGTTAAACCAAACAGAAAATTTAATTCTGATGCCGGTATGACTTGAACCCTTGCCACCTGCTACCAGTAATCTCCTTTTCAACAACAGAGTTGAAGTCAGAAAGAAAGGTGCAGACCTTGCCAGCGTTTGTGTTAGCTTAATTTTGTGGCTCAGGATACTGGTTTTTTATTTATGGTGTTCATATATGGCTTCATTTTTTAAAAACTTACTTAAATACACAGATGATTCAGTTTACACAGAGTGTTAATCATGGAGGTGGGATGCGGCCCTGACCGTGTTGTGAAGGTATTCTCCCATGAGCGACGTTTGGGGAATGCTGTTGTAATTTTGCCATTTTGAAATTTACTCTAAAGCAATAGCTTTGGCTTTTAATGATTTTTAGTGGCTTTTAATTCATAAACTACTTCTCTCCTTATTGAAATCTCCTGTGCTTTTATCACAGAGATTACTGACTTCCTTGTGTTGGTGCAGGGCTCACCTGTATTGCAGCTTTCACTACTCCACATGCACATATCTGGCTTAAACTGTATCTCTTTCTGAAATTGTATCATTTCTGCTTTTTTTAGTTTTAAAATCCTCTTCCATTCTGTGAAATGTTGGTGAGAGTAGATGATACATTTTGCTTTGAGTTTTAGTATCCTGGGTTAGCTAAACTAAAAATTAGAAACTTAAAAAATAAATTGTACTGAGCCAGAATATAAGAGCTTTGAGCACCACAGCTCAGTCACTTACAGGGCAATTCCTCCTGGGTGCCTGGCATTCATGAGCATTTCAGGAAGGTGACAAGGACTCACACCCACCTTTCTTTCTACAGTGCATTCTGGCACCTTTTTAAAAGTACATTTGCAATACCCAAGCACTTTCCACAGAGAAATTATTAAAGAACTCCTGCTTGTGAAACTTTCTTATGCCAGCCAGGAATATATCTCAGTGGCAGAGCACCTGCCTGGCAAGCATGAGGTTGTGAGTTCGATTCCTGGTATGAAAGGGAGGGAGGGAGAGAGAGGGAGGAGGAGAAAGAAGAAGAAGAAGTTTCCTATGTCTACAACCCTAATGATTAATAAAGTAATTTTTAAAATATGAAGTATCTGATATAGCTAATTACTGTGAACAGTCAGTCTGTTGGTGTAATTACAGAGTTGTCCCTCAGCATACTTGGGGATTTGTTTCAGGATTCCGCCCCCCTTCCCCCACCAAAGTCTGAATGCTCAAGTCCTTTATGTAAAAATTATATTTTTATATCTGTACATAGCTTACACATGTCCTGCATGAAATCATTTGTAGATCACTTAATAATACCTAATCCAGTGTAAATGCTATGTAAGTGGTTGCTACACCATAGTTTAGGGAATGATGACAAGAAAAAAAGAAGTTGGTATATGTTCAGTATAGATACTTTGTTGTTTTCCAAATGTTTCTAATCCATAGTTGGTTGAATCCATGGAGATGAGCCCCACAGATGTGGAGCGTCCAGGATACTTTATTTCAAGTTTGAAATAGAAATTTCAGAGAACAGCTACGAAATACTTAAGAAAAAAATAGAAATAAGCAGTCATTCTTTGGTTTTATTTTTAACATTGCTGCTATTTCTTCTGGAACTCTAGAACACAGAAGAAAATTTTAAAAGTTACTTCTTCCTCTCTCCTTTTAAAATTTCTTCCCTTGATGAACATATGATTTCATATGGAATTTCAGAGTTGGTCTAGAAAAAGTCCATTTGGAGACACTAATAGATTTTTTTTTTTTTTTTGTACTTGGAATTGAACTCAGGATCTTGCACTTGCCAAATAGGCACTTGTGCTGCTAAGCTATATCCCTGGCCCATGATAGACTTTTAAAAGGAAGAGCGTAAGGCCCAAAATGTCCTTATCAAGGAGGCTGAAGTTGGAAGGGTTAACAGCAGAGTTGAAGTACAAACAAGCAGCAAGTTCAAAGACTCCAAGTTTTTTATTTAACTTTTTTTAAAGAGAAAAAAAAAACATAAAAACAAGAGGATGTGAAATTAGCAGTGGTTATTATATTACATATTGTTATCTTTCAAATAATCTATCAAAATACCATTAGCATACCTCACAGATGTAGAGAAAACAGTCTTAAAATTCATCTGGAACCAGAAGAGACCTAGAACAGCAAGGGCAGTCCTGGGCAACAAAGGCAAGGCAGGAGGCCTCACAATCTCTAACTTGAGATTAAACTACAAAGCTACTGTAATAAAATCAGCATGGTACTGGCAAAAAAACAGACCTGAGGATCAGTGGAACAGATTAGAAGATGCAGACACAATTACAAACATACTCAGCCACCTTATCTTGACAAAGGGGCCAAACATGTTCACTGGAAGAAAGACGGCTTCTTTAATAAGTGGTGCTGGAAAAACTGGCTTTCCACATGCTGAAAACTAAAAGTAGACCATGTCTATCACCACACACTAAAGTCAAATGGATAAAAAGTCTAAATATTAAAGCAGAAACACTAAATCTACTGGAAGACAGGGTGGGTAGAAATCTCTAAGACAGGGGTAGGCAGAGAGTCCAGCAAATTTTAAAGCAGCTCATCAGGTTATCTGAGCCAGAGAAGATTTGGCAGGATCAAGGCCAAACATTAACCCAAAATGACAGAATCGCTGCTTTAAGGAAAAAAGCAGGAACTAGCCAGAGAGCTCCCACAAGACACTCAAAGCCCTGCACCACACTGTGCACTTACAAGGCTTGACTGGCAGATGCAGAGCTTTTATTTTATGACTCTGAGTGGCCTTGGCCTTTACAGGACTTTCCTTGTGCCTTAAAGGATCTTCACGGAGGGAGGGCAGGTTCTCATCTTCACCTAAAAGGGAACCTCAGCTTCAGCAGCACATGGTGGCTGGTGGGTTTGTTCTGGTCTAAGTCTAGGCTCCAAGTCCATCTGGAGTGGTCCAGGCCTATCAACTCATGTCATTTGTCCTCTTGGAAGTAGAAAGGACTCAGAGCACTATAGGAGGCAGGCCAAACTGAGCTACAGTCACACTAAAGACCCTAGTAATTTGTCATTCTACTGATTAACGTTGCCTAGCATCATGTATATATAAGTAGTAGTCAATGTGTTTAGTAGTAAGGGGAAAGAAACTAAAATACACACACACACACAATGAAGAGGATATTTCACACTTTGATAGTAAAACTACCCTGTTAACTTATTTGGTGTGGGATTCTTAATAAATTTTTTCCATAACTCTAACCTGGAGACTATAATCAATTTAGTTTCTCCAAGAACAGATGCAACATACATGGATATAGTTACATAGTCCTGTTCAAAATGTATTTGGTCTTTTTTTTTTAACTTGTCAGCAGACTCTTACCAATTTTTCTATAATTTTGTCATCTGAGATGAGATAGTTTTCCCCTCTTCCTTTCCAATCTGGAGTTTGTCATTTCTTTTTCTTGCCTGATTGCCCTGGCTTAGACTTCTAGTACAATGTTGAATAGATGTGGTAAGAAGGAAAACATTTGGCCGTTCGACCATTAAGTATGATATTAACTGTTGGTTTTTCATAGATGCCTTATAACAGGCTGAAAATGTTTCCTTCTGGTTCTAGTTTATCAAGTGTTTTTATCAAAGAAATGTGGTAGATTTTGTCACATGCTTTTTCTGTATCTGTTGAAAGTATTACATGATTTTTATCCTTTATTATGCACGTGGTGTATTACATTGTTTGGTTTTCCAATGTTAAACTAACTTTGCATTACTGAGATACATTCCAATTGGTCGTAGTGTTTACTTGTTTCTCTATGTTGCTGGATTCAATGTGCTAGTATTTTGTTGAAGATCTCTTCCCATTTTTTCTATAGTTCTTATTTTCCCTAGGTTTTTGGTAGTACTTTTACCAAATCACTTGTTTTTAACCTGTATGGAATGAAATCAGTCACATACCCTGTGTTAGCTGACGATGGTTCAGGCAGATGTCAGCAACTGCATTCCAGGGCTGCTTCCCTGGCTTACAGCTGCTCTGTACATTGTCCGCATGCTCGCTGCCCAAGTGCTCAGTAGGTTGTGTGTCAAGAAGTTTTAAAATTCTTTCACTGCCATCTACTTGTGCCCTAGAGGGACTGGTTCACATTTGCCAGTAGCTTAATGAATTGATGTGAAGACCTGAGCTCACTGGCATCTTATTTCTTTGGTGACAAATCAGTGCAATTGAAGAAGAAGGAAGAAGAGGGGAAGAAGAGGAGGAGAAGGAGAAGGAAGAAGATGATCAGTGAATTCTGATGGTTTGGTTCCTAGTCCTTATCATCAAAATAGATCTAAAGACAGGAAAGAGCTCTCTGGAATTCTCTGCATTTTGTGTTATGCCTGTCTTGGAGACTGGCACCTTACCTCCCAGGAGAAACGAGTCTGAACACCCAGCAGAGCACAGGTGGGGAGCCTCCCACATTTAAAATGTATGCTTGAATATACCTGAACTTCAGAGCCAGAATGGCAGTACCAAGTCACGCAGTTATATCTGCCTTTTGGTCTGAATGAAGCATACTGTGAGTGGAAAATAATTTTTATTATTTGATTAGGGCTGTAGGATTACCCACCTCCATTGTGATAACCTAGGCCTTTTATATTGTTTCAGAGAGCGAGGAAAAAGAAAATAAGAGAGAGCAACTCTGACCGTGGTCTAAGAGCCAGGCTCCTGTCACTAAGCAATAAAAGAAAAGTTCAAGTAGCCCTTGCATAAGTAGGAATTTGTGGTTTCTAAAGCTGCCCATTCCCCAAACGACTAAAATATGTTATTGGCACTTGGCAGTGTTTCCTGTGTTTTGCTCTCCTTAAATTTCTTTGTAAAGGGGTTTGAGTCTAAAGGGATAACCACTGAAAAATGCAGTTCAGCCATAGAACTGTGAATAACTGAGTCCACATTTAACCCAAAGATGCCTTGCATTGTTTCACTGAACCAGGCCTTGGAGTCAGTGTCACTCTCAGGATGCACTAGCAAGCCTAAGGGTGAGCAGGAAGGCTGCAGAGGACTGAGGGAAGAAAACAAGGAGGCCAGACTGGCCCCAGGACAGTGCTGCCTCACACAAAGCGCAGCCCACTGGCCCCGATTTACACTGGAGAGAACAGGGGGAAGGAAGGGAACTTGAAGAAAGGGACCCTGGAGTCAAAGGGAGCAGAAAGAGGACTGGGCGGTGGCTCTGTGCCGGCGTGGGACAGAGTGCAGAACTTCAGAGGGCCTGTGGACCTCACTTCGTTTTATGAAAAGTTGTTTCCTCTCATTTTGTTTTTTCCTGATTGTAAAAGCACGCTGATTTCAGAGAACTTGGGAAAGCGTGGACAGTTGCTAACAAGAAAATAATCCTCCGGGCCGCATGGTGCAGCTCCGACGCCAGCCCTTGGTGGCCCGAGTCAGGTCTTCAGCTATTGTGAGCACCTGTACAAGATCCCATTGCCGTAGCTGGTTTTCCTTCTTAGAGGACATTTAGGGCTTCCCAATTCTTTGTTATTAATGACATGCTATAATTACGTTCTTGTACAAAATCATTTTTTATTCTAACTTAAGGTGAATTTAAAAGAGGAACTACTGTAGTCAGATGGATTTGAGCTTTTTTGTTTGTTTTTTTAAAGCCCTGGGTATATTTGTACTCACCAACAGTATATTTTCCCTTCAGATGTCTAGAACATGAACTATTGTCATTAAAAACTAGAACATGAACTATTGTCATTAAAAACACCACACAAACATTTGATAATTTTAGAGGCAAAAAAGGATTGAGGCTACTTACTGTTTGACTTTGCATGGCTTTTTTATTATTTGTGAGACTAAATTTTTTTTTACTGCATTTATGACTATACCTACTTTTAATGAATTTATCACATCTTATGCCCAATTTGGACAGTCTGCTTTTTAGTTAGCTTGTATAAAGCTGTCAGCACCTTATGTGTGATACTACCCTTAGTTTTGTTGCTTGCCCTTGAATTTTATACATGGTGTTTTTTAGTAAACACAAGTTTTCAACTTCATGAATTGAGATCTGTCCATTTCTCCACTGTGTAATTTTTTCTGTGGCTTGAAATCATATAAAACCTTTCTCTATGCTCACATATAATTGCCTGCATTTTCTTGGTTGCTTTAATAGTTTATTTTGGGGTCTTGGGGTACAGCTCAGTGGTAGAGTCTAGCATGCCTAAGATCCTGGGTTTGATCCCAAGCACTAAAAATTATTTTGTAATTCAATAATTTAATGAATTTGTGAAAGTCATCTTTCTTTTTGGTACAAAGTGATATATCTCAATTCCCTCCCCCATGGGTAAATCATGCATTCAAGCTCCATTTTTGGAGTGTTTTCCCACTGGAGTCCAGTGGTACACACCTGTAATCCCAGCACCGAGGGAGGCAGAGGCAGCAGGGTCCCAAATCCCACTTCCACCTGAGCGCCTCAGTGAGATGCATGCAGAGGCCTGCGCACGTGCTCAGTGGTTGCACACACACCTGCACAAAGGCTGCCCACCTCCTGTGCTGACTTGGGTGGTCAGACTGCATTCACCAGAACCTAACTGCATGTGTTTCTGAGCAATCATTATATTCCTCACTAGCAATTTCAGTGCAGGATCACTTATTTGAATTTTATAATTTGACATTTGATAGCATAAATACATCCTTATATTTGGGAGGGTGTTGTTAACTTTTATTTTGGAATCAGGAATCAAACTCAGGACCTCACACTTATCAGGCAGGTGCCATGCCACTGAGCTATACCCTCAGGCCTACATCCTTATATGCTTGTTTTAAACAATTATCTTACTTATGTCTGACATTTTTACTCTTCCAGATCAATTTCAGAATCACTTTATCAACCCAATTCACTTTTTAAACTATTTTAACTATTGTGCATACCAAGTAGACTTTTTGCTTTTACTTAGAATTTCTAATTTGGGACTTGAAAGAAACACAGATGTAATTTAAATTTTTGTAAAGTTCATAAGGTAAAGAATTAACTTATTTTATAACCTTAAATAAAATGGAATGATCACAACCAAACGCTGCCAGCACTGGTCAGGAAGCAGCTGCAGGGTGAGCCATCACCTCTGGGCTTGCAGACTTACTGGTTGCACATTAATACCCACTTTTGATCAACAGAAGGAGCTCAACACGTACAGATATTCCAGTGGTTTTGTACCTTTTTACCATCCATAATCAAAAATACTAGTCATTTCAGTGATAAAACACTTTTCAAGATCAGTTTAAAGCTTGAACCTTATGGCTGCTCTGACTGCCCATGGAATTCACCCCCGTTGTCCTCAGCGTCATGAGTTGAGGGGCCCATCTTCCAGGAGTGACACATGTCCCCGGTGCTCACATGAATCACATGTCCCCTCAAAGTCCTAAAGCGCCTGTGGCAGCCTCTTCTCCATGTACCCTCTGCTCCTTCCCTCAGACCATAACCTCTTCTGGTTGAAAACTTGCCATTTTGTTGGGACAAAATTGCAATTTAAATGTTTGGATCCACAGCCTGCAAGCAGGAATGTTTCAGAAATACTCAGTTTTAGCTTTTTGAGTGCAAAGATTGAACATACTTGGAAAGGCCTAAAATAGAAAGGGGACAAGAGCTGTTTCTCCTTAGCAAGTGATCTGTTTAGAACTGCAGATGGCCATGGAGCAAGAAGGGACTAATTAGGGGCCAGTACGCCTTGGAAATGAGACAGCATAAGAGCCAGTTGTGTAAGATAAGACTTGAGAAGAACCGCTGTAGAAGGAGGAGAACCAAGCATTGAGATCGGACAGGCCTGAGTCCAAATTCCAGTTTGAATGCATCTTGACTCTGACCAAAAGTCCCTAATCTGTCCACTTTTACTTATTTGTAAAACTAGTATAATACTTAAGTTACAGTGAGAATTGGAAATAAGTGCAGAAAGCACCAGAACTCATGTATGATAGTAGCACTGAACAGTAGCTGTTGTGACCTAACCTTTTCAGGCACAAGCAGGCAACATGCAAACAGAAGACTGGAATCCAGTGTGGAAAAATAAGCTGTGTTTAGCATCTCCTCCTGTAGGGACACAAGAGACTTGGGGGTTCTTCATGGAAGAAATTCCAGCTCGACATGCATGGTACGACAGCATGCTGACTAGGGCTTGGGCTCTGGGAGTCGGGCTGCTGCTCTGTACTTGCAAGCTGGCTGACCTGGGACATAGGCATAACCTGCTAACCCTCAGCTTCAGCTCCTGTAAAATTGGTAATGATCAAAACCGCTGGACTTTGAGGACTCTTGTAAAGAACAGTACTAATAGTTATTATTATTTAATACTCACTGTGTGTCTGCCAGTGTTGGAAGTGCTTTGTGTATCTTAAACTGGATCCCAGTTAAAAGCTTAGTATGGGGACCAGTACATGTTAAGCAGTTAATCACTGCTGAACGATGGTGGTGATTGTTGCCAATTTCATTATTGTTGTTTTTATTATTTGGTCAAATCTGAATTTTAATGAGATCCCTATGCTGATAGCATAAAGAGTGAGTTGGAGTACTTGGAACTGAGGCCAAGGGAGCATGTTTTACAATTCATTGAGCCAGACGCTGAAGATTTGTGTGTAGGGAAGGAGTGTAGCTCAGAGAGGCGGAGCCTTTGCCTGGTGGCCATGAGGCCCTAGATTCAGTCCCCAGCACTGAAAACAAAAGGCAGCAGCAAACAAAGCCTGTGCCCTTTCCTTAAATACATTAAACTTAAGGTTTTAAAGATATAATTTTAAGAAGGTAATTAATGAACCTCTTCTACTTTACCTAAGCTAGTCCACAACTGCTTGGAGTTTCAATTAGCTTAGCTGTCTTCACTACAGAAAATAAGATTATGAAGGACTAAGTAAAATCATTCTTCAGTTACCCACACTCATGGAATACAGGGAAGCCAAGGAAAACTGAAACCTCTACAACTCATACTAGATTCCACTCTGGTCAGTATTTCCCTTTCGTCAGAACTACTAACAGAAGCAAAGGAATCTAAGCACGAGCCTTCTCCTGTTTCTCCTGGCCTGATGCACAGAGGTGCTGGAATGGCAGGAGGCAGGTTCTCGAGGTGTACAAGGACAGTAGGTGCTTACCAGCCCATAGACGTCTGCCCTCAGCCTTCCAGAAGGTCGGCACTGCACTGGCTTGCTTTCTGAGTGCTCTTCTCCATTTAGATTTTGCCAAACCTCTCAACATGATATTAAAATGCTTTTTCTTTGAACCTGATCTTATCTTTGAATGTCCACCCCATGTAAAGATTTTCATTTCTTTCTTCAGGGCACATCTAGGATAGATCAGTGAGTGTACTGACATTGAACTAAGTAGTAAAACATTTGAATGGATAACATAGTTCGATGTGTAGTACCCAGGGTAGTGTGGAATTATTGGGACCTCTGAATAGGTAGAGAATGAATTTTAAAATCTGATGTCAATCCTCTTTCTCTGTTAACTGCTTTAACTGTTTGTTAAAAAAAACACACACACACAATCTGAAACTGATACACGTTAGCAGACCAACTGGAGGGAAGGCAGTCGTCCAAAGCCCCTGAGGAAGGAGAAAGCCCTGGCCCAGGAAGCGCGTCTCAGCTGGGAGAGGGCATTTAAAATATTCAGGTGAATTCTCAGAAAACACCGTGTCTCCTAGCCGATTGCGTACTAACTCCTGGGCTGGTATTTAAAGAGATAAAATTAAATGTCCAGATTTTAGTGATAATTATGTAAACAGAAACCAAACTTAAATTGCTGGGTATTAGATACGGATGTTGACACTGCATGTCTTGTAAATCATCTTGACTGACTAAGCAGTGTTACCTTCCAAGCCTGAACAACTCCTAAGAGAGCATTCTGCTTAGACAGCACGTCTCCATGTATATAAGCATCGACTCTGATGCGGTGACAGCAGGTTCCCTGATAGGAAATTTTGTGAAAATAAACATGTTTTTAAAGAATAAGTGAAAGTTGGGCATGGTGGCACATGTCTGAAATCCCAGCATGCAGGAGGCTGAGGCAGGGGGATTGCCGTGAGCTGGAGGCCAGCCTGGACTACATAGCAAGACCTTGCCTAAAAAAAAGAAAAGGAAAGAAAAAAAAGAAAAGAAAAGAAAAGAAAAGAAAAGAAAAGAAAAAAAATGTAAGTTATAAAAACCAAAAATGAAGATTTTCTGTATTTTAATAATGTCTACATATATGCATATGCAAATTATGTTTCTATATTTCTAAAGCCATGCTTGTTTTTTTTATAGTTTGAACACATTATAAATGTTTAATAATTATTTAAAAATCAAAGAATACAGAATCTTATGTACTTATACAATGCTGAGGACCTAACCCAAGACCGCACACGTTAGGTCCTTGCTCTACCACTTACCTCCACCCCAGCCCCAGAATTCCATTTTTAAAGTCTCTTCTGTCCTCTACTTCCTAAGGAAGCTTTTGTTAACTGAGCCAGTCTGTATCTTCAGATAATCCTCCATGTTTACAGTGGTAAAGTTTTGTTGAACAGGATCAAGTTACTTCTCCTTCGCAGTTTGCGCAGGCATCTGGCCATCAGTGGACACTGGACACGGGTGCACATTCAGGGCACAGTGTTTATTTCATTCTTTGTATTGGCTACATAGTGTAGTTACTTTCTCCCTATGGTCATTTAAGTTACATAAGTTGAGGCGATTTAAACCTAATTCAATTTTAGAGTGTGACAGTTTTTCTTCGATAGGGTCTGTGCTGCTGTGACACTTCACATTTCCTGGTACACTTAGGGAGCGGTGTCTTCGATGTAAATTCATTAAAGTGCAGTGCAGTAGGTCAAAGAGAATGCTTTGAAATTTGATAGATCTTGGTGGTTACCTTTTGAAAAGGTGAAACCAATTTATTCTTCCACTTAGTGTCTTAGAGTATCTCTCTATATTAACTTTCTTTATTAATATTCTAGATTGTAGCCATTGTGATAAAAAATCTCTACTCAGTTGTTTAATTTCAATTTTTTTCCAATGTAAGATTGAGCATATCTTTTATGTTATTGGCCATTTGTAATTTTGTGAATTACCTGTTTAATCTCATTGAACTTGTATTGTCGATCTTATTAAATTGAAAGAGCTCTTTTGTATATTAAATAGGAAATATTTTCCCAATTACCTTATTTTTAAATGGTTTTCTGTTATGTACTTTTTATTTTATTTATATTTATCACTTTCAGGCTGGGGATTTAGCTCAGAGGAATAAGCACATACCAGCAAGTGCAAGGTCATGAGTTCGATCCCTAGTACCAAAAAAAAAAAAAAATTATCACTTTTATGGCTTGATGATATTCAGTCCACAATAAATGTTTTTCTATTTTTCTCTAATATTTATGTTTTTAAAAATACTTTTATGGCTTTTTTGTTGAAATCTTCAATTTTTACAGTTTTTTTTGGTAAGTTTTACATAAAATTTCACATTTTTATGAGATGAGTTAGGAATTCAACTTTATTTTCTCTCCCGATGGCTAACGTTACTCCAGCAGCATTTACTAAATAACTTACCTGCTCCTCCTTTCTTGTATACTAAATTCCCATGCATTTGAGCCCAATACTGTGACTCTACATATTCCCAGGCATACAGACACCACCAACACCCAGGACGGTATTCTAGAGAAACAGGATGTGCAGAATCATGATAAGTACTGTGTTGTAAATGGTGTTTACTGTTCACTGATGCCTGAAGCATAGAATAAAAATTATCAGCAATCTTGGATCTGGTGTGCAGGCTAACAGAGAGCACCTCTTTCAGTTTTTGTGCAAGGTTTGTATTTCTCCGTCTGTGACCCAGCAATTTATTAGACCACAGCCTTCTACCCCGGAACTCACATTACTCATTTAATCTCAGGCATTGCTGGTCCCAGAAGAGCTGTTAGGTAATAATAATAATGTTGAGCCCTTATATTGTACTTTTCATCCCCAAAGTGCTAGCTAAACATTGACTAACTAAATGCACTGAAGAGAGGAGGGATTTGCAGAGGAAAACTGATATCTGGTTGCACACCTGTGAGGAGATGAGCTCTAAAAGACCTTACTTCCCCCTTTGAATGGCACTCAGCAAGCAAGGGAATAAAAAGCTGGTGACATTATTTTACTTCTGTCGAAAATTTCCTGGGGTATCTTCTAATTAGTCTGGTTAAACTCACCTTTTATCCATTTCCCCAGATATTCCCTTTCTACATTCCTGAGCTATTGAAAAAATTCCTTTTGATGTTTTTCCTTGTTGGTTAATCACAAAATCATAGAATCTTCAAACTGAAAGGAATCCTTATTGATCATTTCGTCTTGAATGACTTAGCATAACCACTTTATTTGTAGATGAGGAAACTGAGGCATGGAGAAGTTAGTTGACCTAAGAAAAGGTCGTCTAACTTCTGGCTTATGGAGGGCCATCACTAGGAAACAAACCAGGGTTTCACACCCTGCCACATTTCAGATCACAATCAGCTGCAGCCCATTTCTCTTTCTCTCTTTGTGAGCATCTGAATTGCCTTTCTCTGAGTAACCTTATGTTGCTCGCATCCTTTCCCTACTTCTTCCTTGCTTTGCTATGGCCTTCATGTGTACCCTGGCTTTTTTTTTTTTTTTTTTTTTTTTTTCCTCTCCTCTTCTTCTTTAGTACCGTACTAGGAATTGAACCCAGGGTCTTCACACTGAGCTATAACCCTAACCCTGCCCCACACCACTTTGAGACAGGGTCTCACTAAATTGCCTACCTGGATTTGAACTTGCAGTCCTGCCTCAGCCTCCTAGAGTGCTGGGATTACAGGCATGCACCACCACATCCAGCAGTGTTCTGATTGCTTCTTGTGGTTCATTTCCTTATGTGATCAGATAACATTGCTTTTGGGTCTTGTTATTTCTCCTTGTCACTAAAAGCAGGTATTCACATTGTTGCCACTCAGATCCTTTCTGAAGAGCCCTACCTAGTTCTTCTTCCACTGTTTTGCTTTGCTTTGTTTTTCCAGGTGCAGTTGCTTTTCTCCTTAATAAAGAAAGTTACATCTCCAAGTTCTGGTAACTAGACTAAGGTTTAAATTGATGGGAAGGCCATTTTTCTCACCGAATTCCAAGTTACTTTATGAATTTCCCAGTAGCTTAACCAGTAAGACACTAAGATCATCTCCATATACAGAAAATTATACAGGACATGAATATACAGTTAGAATTTTTGTGTTCCCTTTACATAAATCAAGGGCAGGTCCAATTCAGATCTGAACTGTGCGTGTGAACCTGACCCATGTGGACTGCACATCTTGCTTGGGTGCAGGGGCAGCAGGCTTTAGACATTCGCGTTTTTTACCTGGCAGCGCTGCAGACTCACATGGCCATGGAATTCCGGGGCTGGTGCAGACCCTCGGGCTGCGCTCTGGCCCAGAAGCCCTCGCAAGGGCCCTGTCCTTGTGAAGGATGCTTAAGAAGGAAAGCCCATCTGTCACTTGGAAGCTGGGTGACCTTAGTCAGCTCTGCCCACTCTCTGGGCCTCAGGTTCTTCCTGTATTAAATAAGGAAACATGGTTACAAAGACCACTTAGGAGTTTTTCTCATTTGCTATCCAGTGAATCAGTAATGCTATAATTTAGGGCCAAGAACGAATACTAGATTTATTTCAGACATAAAACTAATTAGCAGAGAAGCAGAATTCTTCTAATCATATTGGAAATTTTTAGGAACTGTCTCAATTTGTGATATTGTCGTCTGTTTTTCCCATACTGTCATACCTTGGGACTTGAAACTCATTGAACAGGGCATTTCACATGCAAGCTAGAATTTGTTGGTGTCATATCAGTTGCCTGAATGGCTACTGTTTCCAGCCTGAACAATTTGTTGAGTACTCATCATTTTTTTGATGCTCATTCTTCCTCCCAGAGCAATTAACAAGCAGTTCCAAAGCACCCCTGTATAAAATACCCATGCCCCTGTATCAGATCATATGGCCAGTTTGGGGCTTAGCATTTTTGAACCATGCTATTGCCCTTAGTCTTTGCAAATTCATTTTTAAAGTTCCATGGAATTGTGGTTTGACTAAGCTAAGCCTTCAAGGCACTTAGTGTAGAAAAATTGTCCCAGATAGGCCCCATCCCATATATTTTTCTGAATAAGGAATTTACACTCTGGGTTTGTCTTTGCTATTGAAATTCCTTTATCTTTTAT
Organism: Hydrochoerus hydrochaeris; assembly: GCA_004027455.1. Taxonomy (NCBI): domain Eukaryota; kingdom Metazoa; phylum Chordata; class Mammalia; order Rodentia; family Hydrochaeridae; genus Hydrochoerus; species Hydrochoerus hydrochaeris. The sequence goes on along the minus strand of PVLA01009305.1, from coordinate 50,359 downwards.
TCCCTGAGACTTAATTTCAAGCAGGAAGCAAAATGTAATATGAGAGGAATGATTATGGCCACTCACAAATCTACCCAATTATTTAAATCACATTAAATTATCACAGTTTCCAAAGTCTTTGTAGAAACTATCACCTTTGGGAGAGTATCAGATAAGAGCTAATTGGTGACATCATAACAGTCCCTCAGCAAAATGCTCCATTAGCCAAAATCTACATCCTGTTGAGCAGTTCCATAATGGATTGGGGGAAGGGGAGCTTTGTAGAGAACTGACAGTTTTGTGTTTATGTATAAACATCTCAGCATTGAACTACAATAAGGAGCTCAAAGGTTATTTATGGAAAGTAGAGTTTTACCCAACTTTTTGAACTAGGCATATCCCACATACTTTTGGTGATACACTTTTTATTTGCCATTTTGAAGGGTTTGTAAGAGCAGAAAATTTTAGAATGGCATGAGGGTACAAAATAGTTTCACTATGTGTTAGGGTTTTCAAACCTGAGAGAATCCACAGACTGCTTTTCTCAGCTTCCTGTAGACTCACCTCACCTAGGTTACTAGACTCCATTTTACTCACCTATTAATACGGACAAACAGCACAGAGACAAAAATGCAACCTCTCACAGTCACCTAGCCTAGCAAGTACAAGCTAAATTATATTGGAAATATTTCACAGTGTGTGACAATTTTAATGCTGCCATTTCCACACACTTGTTCCTAGTGAGTAGCAAGTGGGTTTGTTCAGCAGGAATTGGGTCTTTGAGTTAGATTTATAGAGAAGGAGCCATTTGTCCAATGCAGCAGCCTCTTCATCAAAGTATTGCTAAAAGTAGTCTAAAATCTGGATCCTACACAGTGGCTTGGGCGTGCTTATTTTGAAATAGAAGGTAACTTGACAAATCAGAAAGGAAGAACTAGCCAATGCATAAAGAAACTTGATAAGAGCCTTTTCTGTTTTGTTCAAGTGATCTGTCTTGTTCTCCCTGTAGATTTAGTCTTGTGAGGTCCCAAGAGGGTGAAGGTAAACTGACAGGAATCATCTGTGCCCCTTTCCAATCCCACAGATCTCCACTGGCTGCAGACCTTGAACATGACACTGCAATTTCCTGGTGCCACACATGAGTAATAAGCAGCTGTTTCTGAAACTGTGGTTTGGAAAAGGCAGCACTAGGTTATTTTTTAACTTAATTGTAATTTTTGATTGGTCTGCAAGAAAGTAAATCAAATAAAGTCTGTTGTCTTAGTCTGCAAGAAAGCCATACGCCTCAAATTCCAATGCTGACCATCTTGACCAGAATAGAAGAGGTGGAGAACTGTGTATCCCCAGCTGTAAGTTCACCCTGGCAGCTTTCATGGCCTGCCTTTGCATAAGAAGGGTGAGCATATTTGTTGTATTTATTTGTCATCTGACTGGATCATAAAAGCTGACATTCGACAGTCTCTTGAGTTCTGGAAATACCTGAAGTGACAACAAAACAGTTTATAGAGAGAACACAAAAGTGAAAAATAGCAAAATCTGGAAGAAGATAGCAGCATAATGCTGCATCTTGTCCTTGTCTCACAGGGTGATAACATTGCAAAGCTTTAAATTACAAATGGAACTCTATTTTTTGGACACCCAGTCAGTATGACCAAGCTGAAATTGTCCTGTATGCACATTCCCCAAGTGAATGAATCAGACTGGTACCTTCCTTAGGATAAGCAATTAAGTTTAATGGAAGCCAGAAGCAAACTCTTTCCCTCTCCTTGGACATCTGCCTCTTCTCAAGACATTATGTTAGTTTGGAGGGGATCGAGTGCAGGGGCCAAGGTGATGGGCGGAGAGCTTCTACTCTGTGATTAGCTTCTGCTAATCACATCATCATGACTTTGGTCACACAGACTTGGGCTTTGGGAGAAATAAATGGAGATAATCAAACTTCAGATGGAAAGTCTATTTCACTAGCACTGTGCTTATTATGCTAAAAATGAAGTATCCTTCAACTTTTGATGGATACTTATAAAGTTACATACTTGTGGCTAATTTAATTACAAATAGGAAAGGCGTAAGAAAGACAATTTCCAGGTGCCACTAAGATACTATCTTACATGAATGATTCACATCAACTTTGACATGTGCTAAGTGTCTTCCCTCAGCATTTTGGTCTCAAAATAAGTATGCTTGTTCAAGAGCTGTCTCTTACAGCAGAACTGGGGGAAAATGGATATGATGGTGTTCTCTTAATTTCTGTTGATCTTATCCAAACAGAACAATTTGATGCCTTTTTGAAAATGACACATGAACTTTATACCTTTTTCTCTTGCTCCTGCTATAAACCCTATGTGTTTAAAAGGAGAGATGGTTTTAATGATTGAGAAATTCTGCTTACGTAAACATAAGTGGTAGTAAGCTATTAGTTATTGATCACTTGCTCTAACTTAGACACTGGGTTGGGTTAGGTTAGTTTCAGTATGTTAAATCTGATCTGTCTTTCAGTCCTACAAGGCAGATATTATCCTAATTTTTCAGTTAAGGAAACCGAAGCTCAGTGAGTTTAGGTAGCTTGCCAGAGTCACGGCTGGAAAGTGGATAGCTAGAACCTGGACTCGGATCAGCCTTCTTTTTCCAGTCAGTTCCATTGCTTTTTAATACCCAGACAGAACTAAGTAGTGAATGACCACTTTGGAACGTCAGCCTCTCGGTTTTATGTGTCAGACCACTGTGCAGTGGGAAAATATACCCAAGTCTTCAAGAAGCAAAAACCATACCATGGTTATGTAGTTTCTTTTTTAAATAAGCTTTGGGCAGTTTTTATGCAGGAAGTACCTTTGGGGTTTACTTCGTCCTGTCAGGCCTGGTTTGCCCTCCGTGAGGGCAGAATCCCCTAGATGAACTCTAGCGGGTACAGTTAACAGGATTTCTCCATGCTGGACCCTGCAGAGAGGACTGCAATGATAGCAGGGCATACCAGGCTAGGGTTAACAGAGCAGATTCTTAGGTCTGACTGTACTCAGAGCTTTGCACTTCTTGGCCAGAGACTTTGCCTTTGCATACCTCTAGTCATTTTCCAGGGTCAGTGGCATCCAAGTAGGTCTTTTCTATTCTTTGTTCTTAGCCGGAACCTGAAGGTAGTAGGTCACCTTTGGTCTTATTTGAGACCACAGTCTTCCTAGTGTTTGTGGAATAGGGCCCTAACCTAAATCACACCAAGATGGCTAGGACGTGGCAGTGAAAGGAGTAAGGTTCTTGGGGTGGGGGAGAAGAGGCAAGATGCTTGATTCAGCTTTGAGCAGTTGCCCAGAACATACATATGTAAGAGTCCACTTTTCATAGTGATTAAACCAGTAGCCCAGAAGCCAGAAGAGCTGGAAACCCTTCCTAGTGCTGCTAGTATTTGTATTCAGAGACAAAGTTTAAATATATCCTTACCATTGGAACATTATATGTTTTCCTTTCTATAATGTCAAAGGAATGCTTATAAATTCTAAAATAAATTCTAGACTATTACCTCACTTTTCTAGAAGGAAAAATTTCTGCAGCTTCAGCCATTTAAAACATGGCCATAACTCAGCTGCCACCAATCTTTCTGCTTCTTCCTAAACAACACTGCCGAGTGACTAAAACTGTTTACGACATAACGACAACCCCAAGATGTGACTGCTGACAGCCAAGGGAAAAGGCAAAAAAGCTGCCCGGCTCAGCTAACCAAGACTCAGGTGCCTGGCAGGGAGGGATATTTAAAGTGCGCAGCACATTCACTCTTTGCCCTCAAGCAAGTTATATATTTTTCTGGGTTGCTTCATATAAAATTGCCAGTTTTGTAGGACTGTATGTTCAGTATACTACTGGAAAACAGAATAATCACATACTTGATGTAAAAGCAAGTATCTAGGGAGAGGCACAATTGGTCTGCGGTAGCCGAAGTAACCAAAGATGGCTTTCCAGATGAAGCCAGAATAATCCAAGCCACGGAGCCCATGTGGCATTCAAACAAGTATTAAGAAAAGGAAAGGACATGGCCACAGGGACAGGAGCAAGCGAGCACGTTCTAGGCAGGAAACCTTTGCCCGCAGCACAGAACTGACTTGGGCTCCCTAGTGCGGCGGCAGCCTGCGGGCCCTTGCACACCAGGAGAAATGTAAGGCCCTTTTATCCAGCTTACTCTTGTACTGAGGGTCCGGGACAGTGTAATTTTATGAGATGAATGAGTAAGAAGCTTTGGTTCGTGGTAGAGTAAGAATTTACCAAGGATTAGGTGGTGCCGTTACACTCATGATGTGCGTATGTCGGTGGCTTCCAGTACTGGTCAGGTGTGCTGGGTGGGCCAAAGGAAAAAGACTGGTGCCAGGAAATAAGATCAGGACGTTCTTTCATTAATCTGGAGAGGGCAGTAAATGCCTGGAGTAGGGTGAGGGGGGAAGGGAGACATAGATTACAGATATTTAAAACAAATAGCATAAGCTTCAAAACCTTCATGCTTATTAAAAGAAGCCAGTCACCAAAAGACACCTATTATATGATCCCGTTTATATGAAATAGGCAAATTATAGAGGCAGAAAGTAGATTATTGGTTCCTAGGACTTGGAAGAGGAGGGAGGGAAAGTAAGAAATAGGAGTAATTAATTGGGTATGGGGATTTAGGGAAAGATGAATGACGTATTCTAAAACTGATTGCATTAATGGTATACAGTTCTATCAGTAAACTAAGGATCATTGAATTGCATGTTTTAAATGCTTGAATTATATGGTAGGTGAATTATATTTCAATAAAGGTGTTAAAAATGAAGAGGGAATCAATAATGTAATGAATGACAGGAAATGTTTAATGGAGAAAATGAGTCATTTACAGTAGATTTTGTAATTTCCAATTTGATTCTCAATGAAATAACAATTAGGGCCTCCTGCCCTGTTATTATTTAATATTATTTTAGAAGCTCTAAGTGATACAATAAAACATGAAACATAAAGAGGAGCTAGAAAGGAAAGCCAGTTTTTTGCTTTCAGAAGGCCCACAAGAATCACCTAAAAATGATTAGTGTTGATGAAGTACGGGAAAATAGTCATATGTAAGATGTACACAAATATCAATATAGTCTAATATCCCAGTAGTAGATAATAAGAACAAACATTATTTAAAAATTTAACTGTGAAATAAGTAATAAATGAATTGCTTGTACAGGAGAAGAAAACAAATTTTTATTAAGCAGTAATAAAAATGTAATAAATAGAGGTAGACATCAGGTTCATTGGTGGAAAGACTAAATATTATAAATATATTAAACTCCATAGGTCGGAATGAATGTAACATTGCTGGCAGTATAAATTTGGTGAAATATTTCAAGAACCTTCAAAATATTCAAAGAAATCTTCTGGAGAAAGAAAAGGCTTTCTGCACAAGATGCTCAGTCTTTTCCTTTATCTTCCTCAGTTTTCCTCCCATTCCCTGTTTCTTCCAACAGCTGATATTCACCTACTTTCCAGACTGTACAATATCTGGTGCCGCTCTTTAAATGTGTCATTAACTTTGGTTATTTAAGAAGAAAGTAAAGTAAGGAAATCTAAACTCAACTTAAGTATTGCTACCACAATTTGGAAATAATCCTGTGACACAGTGGAAAGTGTTTACTGGTGGTTGAGTATAAGATTTAGCAGTGGTTATTTCTTAGAAAGTGTGTATCATGCGTAACATGCCTTACTAGGGTTTATCCGAGTGAATGGTCCCTCAGAGAACAGAAATAAAAGACCAGTCTATCTGCAGCTTCCTAAAGGTTATGGGAGAGAATTAAATTGAAGAATGGTGGAAAATATACCAGCCTGACTCAGATAACAGCCAGCGTAATTTCTAATCCTTTTGTTAGGTAAAAAGCTCTACTCTTACAGAGCAGAAAACTCAATTTTTCCATTTACTTTTTGTAGTTTAGTGCAAAGATAACATACATTATTTTTTAAATGCAAAGACATAACTATGTATAAAATGACTGGCTTGCTTCTCTGATTTGTCTTTCTCCCTAGAGTTATAATTACTTGTATGTCATTATGGTATTCCTGAAGTTTAAAAATCATCTCAATTTCTATCTCTAGTACAGCTTCATTTTTTTGTATTAAATTATTTTATTTTTGTATTCCCAATCACTACTAATTACTCACCTGTATATTGCAATTTCCTACACATGTGATTTATTTCCCTATTAGTTTTATATAGAATAGTCATTTTTAACAGTGTATTCATTTGAAAATATCCAGGTAGCTCCTTCTAGTTTATTTTCAGCTATTCCCAAATTTAATCTCAATTTTTTCCTTATGCCCAAATTAGCATTATATGCATATGCATTGATGACAGAAAAGTAAAGGCAGATTGTATCTTGCTAATATGTAAAGTGCTAAAGTTTTTGAAGCCCACGAATAATAACAAAGTAGGTAGTTTAAACTCATGAGTGTTTAGCCAGGTGTCATGGCGCAGGCCTATAATCTTAGCACTTGGGAGGCTGAGGCAGGAGAATCACCTCCATTTTGAGACCAGTCTGTGTTACATAGTAAATTAGAGAACTCCATAGGAAGACCCTGTCTCAGAAAAACAAAACCAACAAACAAAGCACATATTACTAAACTCATGGGTGTCTGCAAACTGGCAGGTGAAATAACATGGGGAAGCAGATACCAGGGTTTTGTGGCCCTGCCAATTGCCAAGTGGGCAGCATGTCCCTCATCAGGAGTAGGAAGCCCCCATTCAGAGCCAGGACCATCATCATGTTGGATCTAATTCTTATTAGATCTTTGTGTATATATATATGTAGAAAAAACTGTATTTTTTAAAAATGTAAAATCTATCAATTTTTTAACCACTACTAAAATTATAAGCTTAAAATGGCCCTTAGACGGCCACATTGCTACTTTTTTATATATTTACCAGCTGCAAAAAGAACCCACTTTTCTATATCTGCTCTTGGAAGAGATGATGAAAAGCTATCCCATGAGTACATCAAAGAAAAGGTGTTACTGAATTTAAACTTAACATAAACTTCTACGCTGGTATTTTCCTGGTATGTTTTCAGTGTTTAGAAACCCATCATGCTCCTCTTACCCACATCATAAATGTAAAGTTGGTCTATTCAAGTAGTGGACCCAAGTCCCTGGTCCCGTCCACCAACTACAAAGAAAGAGGAACAGAGGAAGTTCCACCAACTTCATTTTCCAACCTCCAGTGGTTTAAACCAGAGTTCTTTTGGAGCAAAAATTCTCTTTTCTTCCTCAGAGTTGCTGAGAAATGATAATTAGAGGTTTTCCTGTTGTGTGAAGGAAAGGAATTCCTTCCGTTTCTTGCAAGACTTGTATTCTCAACGAATTTTCTTCCCTGTCCCATTTCTCTTTCTGCAGGTGATAGAGGGAAAGCTGGCTCCATTCTTGGGCAAGGTCATTAAATTTGCCACCTCACACGTGTACAGCTGCAGTCTCTGTAGCCAGAAGGGGTTCATCTGCGAAATCTGTAACAACGGAGAGATCCTCTACCCTTTTGAGGATATTTCAACCAGCAGGTACAGAATGTCTTACCTTATAAAGAATGCCTGAGAATGTCACGTGCAGTCTTACTTGGCCAGATCAGGCCAGTTCTTAGTTAGGTGCTCTGCCTCTGTCTCTTAGCTGGGGATGCATTTCCTTTGTTCTGGGAAACCATGTTTCATCCTTTGGTTCCCATTATTTATTTCCAGCCCTTACTCTGCTACCTTTATCCAGACTGAGATAACAGTTGCAAAGAAACCTCACCAGCTCTGCCTTGTTAAGTAATGAAGAGTGTTCAGATTCAGTTTCGGAATGAAGGTTTAGAAGGAAAAACCCTCACCATAAACAGTGATGATGGGCAGTGGGAAATTGGCCTTTCCCAGGAAGGCTGGAACCGGGTCAGCTGCCGTGCCTGGAGCACGCTGTGAGCGGCTGCCCACTCACCACACGCTTGTCTCCACAGATGCACTGCAGTGGGGTGATGAAAGTTTTGGGACACCAAGGAGAGAAAAGTAGGAGTTTATGTGGGGTTGCTTTTTTAACCAAAGTAGTATGTGGGCATCAGCACATCCAGTGATTTATGGATGATTTTCCCCCACTCAGTTGGAATCCAGGTTCTTATTATTGCTTTTCTTGAATCAAAAAATTATACATATTACTTTTCCTTTCATCCCAGAGCATAATAGAAACATACTCTGTGTGTGTGCACTGACTTCTTTGGCCATGAATACCATGGCCCATTTCCCACTCTGTAGGGCTCACTTTCACTGCGGTTCGGAACGGAAGGTGAGGTACGTAGCCAGGGAAAGTTGAAGCATGTGGGGTAGAGCTAAGATGGTAAGAGTTGACTCAGCCCTTTTGGCCTCTTCTTAAACCCAAAGACTATTTGTAAACATTCAGGAACTTAGGTTAGGTTAGCCCCACACATAGAAGACAGGCACATAAATGCATAGAAACACACAGTCACCCAGCCTCCAGTTCCCTGAGTACAGGTAGGAACTACTTACCTTTTCACAGTGTACATCACACAAAAACTTATACACAGGTGTTCATGTAAGTAGTACTCATAGTAGCTGAAAAAATGGAAAAAACGTAAATGTCTTTCTACTGATTAATGAATAAACAAAATTTGATACAGCCATATAATCAGATACTACTTATCCTTAAAAAGGGAATGTAGACTACAACATGGATAACCTTGAAAGCATACTAAGTGAAAGAACTTAGACACAAAAGGCTGCATATCATGCAATTTGCTTTATGCAAAATCTAAAAATGAAGCTGGACGCAGTGGTGCATGCCTATAATTCCAGCACTTGGAAGGCTGAGGGAGGAGGATTGTGAGTTCAAGACCAGCCTGGGCTACAAAGTGAGCACAAGGCCAGCCTGAATAGGACCCTGTCTCAAAAAGACCAAAAAAAAAAAAAAAAAAAAAATCTAAAAATGAGGTAGATGCACAAAGATAAGGTAGATTAGTGGTTGCCTGTGACTCTCAGGAAGGGAACAGAGGAAAAACTATTAGTGGGGAGAGGACTGCTTTTGATAATGAAAGTGTTCTAGAATTAGATTGTAGTGATGGTTGAGTTTTATGACTGCACTAAAAATCAGCAGATTAGATACTTTAAAAGAGTGAGTTTTGTGGTATGTGATTGTAATAAAAGTAAAAATAAAATTAAAAATGCTTCCAACTGAATAAGCCATATATTGGACCACAAAATAAGTCTAAGTAAATTTTAAAAAGTCTGAAACTACACCAACTATAGAGAATTAAAGATAGAATTAAAGATCTAGAATAGAAAAGCATGTCGGAAATCCCAAAATATTTAAAAACTAAACAATATACTTCTAAATAACTCCTGGGGTAAAGAGGAAATCATGAAGGAAAATTTGAAATATTTTGAAATGAATGAAAATGAAATACAAAATATAGCGAATGCAGCTAAAATAGTGCTTTGAGTAAAATTTATAGTTAAGACACCTGTATCTCAAAAAAAGCTGTCAAATTTAACATAAAATACCACCTCAAGAAACCAGACTAACAAAAACAAACTTAATCCAAAGCAAGAAGAAGGAAGAAAAAGACTAAAAATTAGAGCAGATATCAATAAATAGAAAACAAAAACTGATGACTTTTTAAAAGATGAACAAACTGGACAGATTTGTAGCGCTAGCTTGACCAAGAAAATAAGAGAAAAAATGCACACTGCAAAATGAGGAATGGGTTGGTACCACAATGAAAAGAATTAGGAAAGAATGCTGTAAACAACTTAATGGAAAATTATCTAGAAAGACAAATTGCCACAGTTAACTGAAGAAGATATAAAACCAATTCTACAAAAAGACATAACATCCTTAATATGATGTTATGAACAAAGTTATAACATCCTTAATATATGAACAAAGTCCTTAATATATGAACAAAGTCAAAATATATGAGACAAAAACAGATGAACTTTGGGAAAAAGTAGATGATTCCTCTGTGATAGAGACTTCAACATCATGGTATCTGTAATAGTAGGCACATACATAGTTAAACGGAATAACGCTCTCAGTTGCAGGATCTGAGCCTGACATTTGAATCTCAAGTCCTACACTTGTCCCTGGACTACGCAGAGGTGCCACTCTGCACATGAGAATCTCCCTTATCACTTGACTTACCTAAGTCCAGGAATCTGTGTCGTCAGACTTTGTGAGTCATCACCAAAAGAATGGTAGCTGTTGACATTGGAGGTACTGGATCCTCTCCAAAATGACCTCATTGTCACATCTGTGGGCTCCAAGGGCTCTGCCCCCATAGGAGAGAGCACAGTGTGTGGCCGTTACGGTCCTGCTCTGGTATCCGTGTCTGAGGGATCCCAGGCTGATAATACTGAGGCACCTAGTGAGCATCCTCTTGTTTCCAGGGAACAGTGTGTACAAGTCTCACCAACAAGAAAAAAGACATTAATAAGAAATACCAAGGAGGCCAGGGATTTAGCTCAGTGGCATAAGCGCCTGCCTTTCAAGTGTGCGGTCATGAGTTCAATCCCTGATACCCCCCCCAAAAAGAAATGTACCAAGGGAAAACATTAAATTGCTGATTTAAAACATGTCCGTAAGATATATTGAATAAATAAATGTGATACATAAAAATAAATGTGAATGATGGGGTAAATTTTGAAATCTGAGTACTGTAACTGAAATTTTTGTAAAGTAATATGTTTTCAGATTTGCCTCAAAATTATCTGTGTTGTGGGGGTGGGTATAGATGAGATTGCTAGGTAATAAGTATACAAGGATTTAAATATGCTATTCTATTTTTAATATACCTGAAGTTTTCCATAAGACACGTTTTAAAATCTGTGAAAATAGAAGTGAGGGGCTGGGGATTTAGCTCAGTGGCATAAGCACCTGCCTGGCAAGTGCAAGGTCATGAGTTCAATCCCTGGTACCACAAAAAAAAAAAAAAAAGTGAGATATTTAGTGAATTTGTAACCATATATCCTTAACCATACTGTTAAATTCAGCACCTCTGAGTCTTCAGATATATACTTAATATATTTTTAGATCCAAATATCATTTGAATAGCATACTTAATTTGGTAAAAATGATAATAGTAACAATAATCATCATCCACAAGTTTTAGAACTGTTCAGTCTTCCGGTGAGTGAGCTGTCAGGCACAGTACATGTTGTATGTGCTGGACACGCAGTGAATATCCACGCTTCCTGCTCACAGCACTTTATAGTCTAGTAGGCACCAGATGAGACAATAGACAGTTTTCTTAAAGTGAGGAACAAGGAGAAGGGAAGGAATGTGAAAAAGGATCAAGGTGCGTTACACACTTGTACCAGCTCCCCACAATGAATGTAATCATTATGTACTCCAAACATGTCCTAACAAAAATAATAAAGTGTAGCCAGAGCGCAGAAAGAGGAAATGGATCTGCAGCTCCAAGAAGGGATCTGTTAGCCATGCAGGTGATGTGCATTACTGATGGCAATAAATTTTGCAGTTTCTAGAAATATTAGAGAGCTCCACATTAGGCTCGCAAGCACCGATCCAGACCCATCAGTATTAGAATAGACACAGGGGGCCTTTTTTTTTTTTTTTGTACCAGGAATCAAACTCAGGTTGCCAGGCAGCTTCTGCACCACCGAGTACATCCCTGGTCCTGGAATATACTCAGTTTTAACATGCTTATTTGATTATGAGCATATTTTTAGTCCATGTTTGCAGTACATAATGTTTACATTCCTTGTGTGGAGTTGGTGCATGCACATAACCCAATTTCTTTCATTTGCTTCCCCTTCTCCTCCTTCCCCCTGCTCTCTTGATCTCCTTCTCTCTTGGGAAAGATCTATCCCCCTACTTCCTCTTATCTAGTTTTCAGTTTGCTTTTTATAATCTGGGTTTCTCATCTTAGAAAAACCACGTAATAGTGAAGTTTGTGTTTTACTTATTTCACTTAACATTATGGCCTCAAAGTGCATCCATTTTTCTACAAATGAGTGTTTTATCTTTCCTTGTGTGTAATTACTGCATTTTCTTTATCCATTCTTCTGCTGGTGGGCATGTAGGCCACTTCCAAGATGTAGCTGTTAGGAGCTGTGCTGCTGTAAATACGGGTACGCATGTATCACTGTAACATGATGTCTTTGACTCTTTCAGGAACATACCTTGAAGGGAAAACACTGGGTCAAATGGAATTTCTAGTTTAGTTTTTGTTTGTTTGTTTTGTGTGTTTTTTTAAGGAATCTATACTGATTTCTATAGTGGTTGTAATAGTTTACACTCCCACCAACAATGTAGAAGGCTTCCTTTTTCTCCACAGCTTCACTACCAGTTATTATTTGATTTCCTAATGGTGACCATTTTCTCTGGGGTAAGATGAAATCTCAGTGTTGTTTTAGTTTGGCCAGAAATGTTTAGCTTTTCTTCAGGTGTTTATTGGCCATTTGCACTGCTTACATTGGTCAACTCAGACTTTTTTTCCTTATTAACTAGTATTCAGAAGGAAGATTCATGAATATGTAGTTTGCAGATATGTTCCTGCTATTCATTTTTAGGGCCCCATCTCTGGCTCACATAACGAATGTGCTGGGATTACAAGGGAATGGCGTTAGTACTAATACCAGTGCCAGCAGTCTACAGGGCTCATCACGTAATTCCTCTGCCAGTCCTGGACTGCAGTACTGGCACTTTCAGTTTGTCTGTTGCTGTGGTACTGGGGATTGAACCAGGGACTCCACACTAAGGTACCTCCCAGCATGTTTTTTAATTTTTTATCCTTGAAATGGTTTCTCACTAAGTTGCCCTGGCTGGGCTGGAACTTGTGATGTTTCTGCCTCAGCTTCCCAGAGTGCTGCGGTTACAGTTGTGTGCTGCTTGCTTTCATTGGAATAATTAAAAAGCCTAGATTCACAGAAGACAGTTATCTCACCCCCGGAGATGAGGCCAAAATTTGAACTCAATACATCTGACTCCAAAACCTGTTTCATTACACACGACTGCTCCTTTCGTATCTATAGCCTTTCAGTCATTAAGAGTACACCCGCAGGGCCAGGGATTTAGCTCAGCAGCGTAAGAGCGTGTCTGGCAAGCGTGAGGTTGTGAGTTCAATCCCTGGTACCAAAAAACAAAAAAAAGAGTACATCCCCTGAAATTCACTTGAAAAACTTATGTACCTCTCTAAAGAAGCGTCCTCTAAAACTGCTTCTTTGAATCACTGTGTTACTCACTTGGGTGTTTTTGCACCTGAACCAACGAACCAGGGCTGGGGAGTGATGGGACCACAGCAGGCCTCCATCTCTTGAGCAGCCCTGCACTGCGGTGAGGTGGTGAGGTCCGCCTGTCACCCTTCCATTCAGGAGATAATGCCCACAGTCTCACCCTGAGTTTGTTTTTTCTTCTCAAACACAAATTAAATACCTACTTGTCTTTAACCTAAATAAGAAAGCCCCAAAACCCAAATTGAAAGATTCTAAATACAATAAGAAGATCCAGAATCACAAAACTGCTTTCCTTAAGCCTAACTCAGTATTTACCTGCTAGGTGAGGACAAAGAAAGCCCAGCTGTAGGAGACATAGACATTCTGTAAAACAATGGCAGAATCTCACATCCTAAAGAAACAGAAATAACAACAGCATGCCCTCTTTGAGAGAAGGACATCAGGGCTCTGATTTTTTGAGAATTACAATCCCTGCTTCAAAAAAAAAAAAAAAGAGAGAGAGAGAGAGAGAATTACAAGTTAGAAGATCAAGCTGATGCAGCATTAAGGCCAGACAGTGAGTGGACAAGCGAAGCAAGCAGCCCTCCAAACCCTCAGCGACCCAGGGTGGCATTTTGTTTTGTTTTGTTTTATTTTATTTGTTTGTTTTTAATCCTTAAATTGCCCCATGCAACTTTCTTTCTGACATCTCTACGTATCACCAATCTTTTCTTGTGATTGAGGACACCTACCCAGTGCTGCCAAAGAGCCCGTCTTTCTTTGAACTTTCTGTAAAGTTGGCATTCCTGAATCTTGAAATGCTTCACGAATGCACAAACACTCCATCTAAAAACACTCCACATACATCTTACCATGAGATTTGTGGAATCAGCCAGCCATCATAAATAAGTTGCATGCTTTTGTCCTGATCCATCTGGTTTTGTTAATTGTTTCATGTGACATGCAAGTCACATAAGTTTGATCCCTGGTCCCAAAGGGGGGGGGAAAAAAAGAGAGAGAGTACATCCCCTGAAATTCACTTGAAAAACTTATGTACCTGAAAATTCTGCCTTATGACCTTATGACCCCCATACCCTTTAGGGCTCTATTCAGCTGTGGATGTTCTATTAGAAGGATACACTTAACACTGAGTTTGGCATCCTTCATGTAGTATGTGTTCCATAAATATTTAATATTTGGTTCAGTTTTGCACGGTATCCTAGCCAGTGAGGTTTATCCAAGGCACAGTTATTCCTAATTATTATTTGATTCAGCTTCCCAAAGTATATATACATTCATGAGAACACTGAAAAAGCTTTTAAGTAAACTAATTGAGGGAATTTAAAATATTTTGAATGACAGAGGAACATAGCATAAGTCTGGAGTGACAGCACAGCTTCCTCTGTGAGGCTGAAGCAGGTGATCTGCTGTCTCAGGTACTTGGACAAACACCTGCTGGCCTGCCCTAGGCAGCAACAGGCGCTTGCCCTTGGGAAGGATCTGAAGTACAGTTCTTGCTGTGTGTCAGAGGTGGTTTGCAGCTTATTAGGAACTCTTCTAAAAGGGTTCATTTTTTTATATGCCAAGGTTCAAAGTATAGTTTTTCTCTATGTACAAAAAGCTAGCCCTTCCCTATCTTCCAAGAAATAAGTCAGTGCACGCAGGACCTTGAGTTTATGAATGTCACACTGACTGGTCGAGTTCACCTACTCTGCTGCCCCAGCCAGTCTGCACACGCTTGAATGACATTTCCCACACCAGTCTTGAAAATTATCCCTGACCTCATGGAAAAGGTCATTCCAGGTATGTTTCTAACAGAGCTCATCCTCTTTTTCATGTTTAAAATCTACTTTGTCAGCATACGGCAAATAAGGTCCCCCAAGGCATCCCGTGCACACCCCATCACTTCCATCCACCCTCCATGCTCCAGAAATGCCCAGTTTATGCTGAGGCACATGGAGACTCCTCCCAGCACACTTCCCCCTCTATTCCTGCCTTTCTCTGAGGACCTGAGCTCACTGGGGCATGGACACTGTTCTTTGCCTTGGCACTTCTTGTCCTCCTCTGGGCTCTGTGTCCATATGAAGCTCAAATACTTAATTATAGCCAGTTTTTACAGAGGAAAAAACTCACTTTATTATGTAAAGTTGAATTCCTTCTTCCAAAAGAAGATACTAATATATCATTTTTCTCAGCAAAACATACAGTGCGTGAAGAGCTGTGTATTGTGTTGCCATTTCCCTGTGACTTGTGCCTGTTATCACGGTGCCCAGCTCCTTGGGGGCTGAAGGTGGAGGTGATGTGGCCTGAAGTTGTCTTTAGTTTATGCGCCTGTAGAATATGAAACCCTAGATTGCCAACAGCCTTACAAAGGCTCTTCCATGTTTCTGGAGAACCAGTTTTACTCTGTTACTTTTTGGAAGAGTTTCGTATTAGGTGTTTGAGCAGCAATGGGCACGGGTGGGGGTGCAGATGGAACAGAAGTTAAAGAGGAAGCGGAAAGCGCAGCACCGCTCTCTTTCGCTGTGGTTTCCTATTTGTTCAGCCTTCATTTTGGTGAGTCCTTGCACAAACAGACTGAATACCTGGATTATGGCCTCATCTGGCCTCAAAGACACATGCATTACATACCCTTTCTCACTAATCAGCCCGACACATTCCTTTGTTGGTAAATGGTTCCAAAACAAACACTGTCAGTGCACCTAATTAGCAGGTTTGTGGGTTGTGCTTGGCAGTCTGGTTACATCATGTTCAACAATAGAGGACAACGACAGCCTTGGCGAGGCTGGGCTTAGGGCAGGAACAGCTTCCTCCGATGTATATGCTCTCTTTGAATGATATTTCCTTTCTGTGGTTTTTCTTGGGAAGCAGCCACTCACTGAGTACTGTAAGGATGTGTAGTATCTTAGAAACAGCTGGAGGAAATGTGTACAGATACATACACCTCTTCATAGGTGCTTTTTCTGGAGAACCACTTTGTTTCCATCTGTTATTGTTCTTTCCTGTCTCTGGGATTAAAGAGAAGCATTTTGAGGAACTTCCTCGATGGTTCTCTAGGACAATAGTGACTCCTTCTTGTGATTTATTGGAGAGAGAGACAGAGGACAGACTCGCCCATGCTAGGTAAGCTGTCTACCAGTGAGCTACACTCCCAGCCCCTGCCTATGATTTAGCATAGTTCCTTTCTGAGATGGGATTGTGGAACCCATCTAGACATATGGGGAAGGGCAAAACTCAGAAAGTCACTTATTTTGTGAGTGGCAAAAATAAGATGATGACATACTAAGATGGGATTCCACTCTTCCTGGGTCATGTGGCTGCCCACTCCTGAGTATTTCCTCAAGAAAAACTCTTTAGCACAATGGTAGTTCTTTGGGAGTGGGAGATGGAATTAAAGTTTTCTTGAAGAGTAACTTGGTAAATGACATTTCACCTCCTGTTTCACATGTCTGCTAACACAGAAGAGACGTTGGTGAAATCCTCAGCACTGACCCAGCCCTTTATGGGTTGAGCCACCTAATAAATACAGTGCATTTATAAACACAGTCCTAGCTGTATTGTGTTTGAGGCTGTCACTTGAACAGATGTCTGTCTTCTCTGCCTGGACACATTTCTTACCAACCTTCTAAGTTAGGGGTGGTTACTATTGTGTTGTCTTATTTTTAAGCGTTCCAAACCTAATTTGTTGTTGTTTGAAGAGGGAAATGTTCATCATTGTTTAACTCATACTTTAAATTTCTCACTATAAAATTGATGTTCACTGTAGAAAATTGGAAAAGGACACTATCTTACTCCAGCCCGTTTACTGAGTGACTCATAAACCTGCTCTTTTGAGTGGGGCCTGAAAGAGAAGGTTCTGCAGCAGTTCCAGGCTATTCTGCCATGGGGCCGTGTGATCCAGCAGGTCCATTGGTACTTGAGGTGGCAGTGGCAGGCAGGGATGCTCTTTGTAGCCTCTAGCAGGCCCCATAGGTGAATCTGGTCATTCTGAGTTCCTCGTGTCTCTGAGTAAACAAGCTAAAAAGGGGGTCACAGTGTTGTAGGAATGATTCACCCAGGGTATCAAGGGGAAATTGGACTGTTACTCCACAGTGGAGGAAAGGAAGAACATGCTTAAAGTGTATGAGGTCTTTTAGGGTGCCTCATAGTATTACCTTGCCCTGTTGTTAAGGTCAGTGGGAAACTACAAAAACCCAAGCCAGGCAAGATGACAAATGGTCAAGAACCTTCAGAAATGAAAGTATGGGTTGTCCCACCAGGGAGAGAGTCAAGACCTACTGAGTGAGGTACTTGCTAAAGGCCAAAGGAATGCAGAATGGATAAAAGAAGGTAGTTATAAATACCACTGTGATCACATGACCAGTTACAGAAATGAGGATCATAATTATTGTATGTCTTTCCTATTTTGTTAACATGGTTGGACATATATTCACATGTATTAAGCAGTTATCTTTGTCCTCTTTCTTTGTAACAATGTTGATAGACTTAGTATCAGCTCTTAAGTATTGTTAAATCTGTATTATAATATTTAAGTGATGGAATGTTAGGAGAAGAGTGAGCATCATACAAAGAAAAATTGCTATTCTGGGGAGCATCTTCATGCATTTCCATTTGTACACAGGACATTTGTATCCTGTGCGGTCTAATCATGAACTCACTATTGTATCTGAAAATTAAGCATAGTTCCAGGAGGAACTCCTGGTGGCCAGGTTGACAAGGCGAGGGTTGTAATCGGTAAGTGTTATATGTCAGCTTGAATGGATTCAGAAACGCCTTCCAGATTACTGGCGCTCAGTTGAACATGTATCTGAGGATGACTGTCACACACTGAAGAGGGAAGACACAACCCAGATGTAGATGTCACCAACCAAGAGGCTTGCACCCTGGACAGAAGAGAGTGGGGAGGAAGAAGTCTTCCCTTTCCCTCGGAGGAGGAGCTCCAGTCCCTGCAGGCTTCCAGTGCACGCTCTTTTGCCTTGTAAGGCAGACACCATCGGCCTCCCACAGACTGTGGCAGGCTCAGGACCTCGGCCTTCACCTGGCTCCTCCCCTGTCCAGGCACCATTCTACTCCTGATTCCACAAGTGGCCACCGTAAACATACCTGCATTATTCAGTTTCTTCCTCGAGTGAACCCTAAAATATACAGAAAGAAATTCTGCATAATTATTCATTTCCTACACATATGCATGCATATGCGAAACTAGGATCTTAAATCTTGCATTTTTTATCACATTATATTTGACCAGTGAAAATAATCATAGTTAACTTCTAAACTTTAAATGATGGCTACTTCTACTTTTTAATTTGGGTACTGGGAACTGAACTCGTGACCTCATGCTTACCAGGCAGGCACTGTACCGCGGAGCTATATCCATGGCCCAGAAATTTGCTTCATTGGCTCAAAAATCGTTTAGATCCATTCAATAAGTACAGACAGGCTAGTTCACGGAAGATCACTGGAAAGGGGATAGAGAAGTCTAGGCATCTTTCATAACTCTGCCAAGAACTTGCCACCCCCTGGACCAGGCACATGGCACTGTTCTAAGCTCTATTGACAGAAAAGTTGAGCTTTGCTCTGGCTACATTGCTTAGCATTTTTTATTTGTCTAATAGTTACTCATGAAGTTTACAGTGAAGTTAACTGATTTTGACACTGTTTACCCAGAGGAATTAAGATGTAAATTCACATATCTATTTTGAAAGAATATAAGTTGTATTTTTTAATTGACTTTTTTGTTTTACTCCCTGCTTCATCTGAAACAGCATATTGTAACTGCTCAGTAATTTATAAGTAAATGAAGTTTGCTTTAACTTTGCAAATCTGTAGTTATTAACACTTTATTTTAAATGGCTTTAAAATTACTTCAGAGAAATCATTAATTAGACATCACCAACAGATGTGACTTTATTGAGTGATTGCTAACATTCTATCATATGTTAAGAACAGATGTATTTTAGTAAGATAATACGGAATTTAATATAAGGAGAGCAATAATGTCAAAAACCTGAGCTTTGCTAAGCTATTCAGATAATTTTCTAAACATATTTAAGTTCATTTTTAGTGTATACAGTACTTTCTTCTTCCCCATGAGACTGTAAATAAGTAACCTGAATACACAATAGGGAAGCAGAGTATTTACCTTTCCATACAAAAAATGTTGACTTTTCAGACTGGGCAGCATGTTCTGAAATGAGTTGTTTTATACTTTAACCTCACAAAGGGTACAATAGTAGCTTAGTATTGTCAGTATATGTTTAAAATATTTTTAGGGTTTTTTTCCACACAAATAATTATGGGAGTATAGATATACTATTAAGATTGTCTTTTAAAAATTCTTCTGCTCTAATTTCAGCATCTAACATGTATCATATCTTAATCACCTTCAAGTTCTGAATATTAATGTACTCCATACTACATCAGGAATTATATGCACATAAGATCTACAATTACCATTAATAAGTATTTTGTGCTTTCGGGGTCCTTAGAGATGAAGGCACAGCTCACAGATGTTTGCGGACTGTACAGAGCATGGTGTTTGAACTGAATCCTGCCAGCAGACAGAACCTCTCTAGAGCCAGAGGGAGGGAGGGAGCGCTCACCCAGGGTCCAGGAGCCTCACCCAGAAGCACCCCTGTGTCTTCCCCACCTTACCTGCTGCCAGAGCACCCCCAGAGATCTGTGCACCCCAAACCATCTCAAAGGACAAAAAGCCGACTGACTTACTTGTCTCACTTCTGATGTCACCCTCACCATCAAAATCCATGGAAAGGCGTAGATTTTTGATGAGAAAACGAAAAGGGAGCAAAAAGAAGTAATTCATGTGAAAAGCAGAAATGGAGGGCAGTCGTTTTGTAAAACTAATAACATTATAGGTGAATTTGCAAACCGTGAACCAGAAGCTGGCTTGAAGTCTGTTTTGGGAATACTGGAAGCAAACAGATTTAGCTTAACCTGAAAGACCTAGTTTGGCCTTGGGAGTTGGGAGGGTGAAGTATCATAAAGCCATTCTTAGGAAGAGTAAAGCAGCCTACCTCAGTGATTGAGAAGAAAATCTCCCAAATCTGGAATAAAAAAGAAGCCAATTTTCCTTGGCGGCTGGGGAGATCCAGGAGTGGGGGAGGGGAGCTCCATCTGAAAGCAAACCAGCCAGGGCCGCAGGGCCAGTGGTGATAGGAATGTGAAAGCTTCCAGCAGGAAAGGTGGCTTTGCCCTTCCTCTGCTTCCCTGAGCGTATTCAAGGTAAACTGTTTAAAAGAAACCTAATCAGAGCAGGCTTGCAAAGTATTAAGAGCAATCAGTACTTCCTTGTACTTCTTCCCTGGCTAACCCACCCAGAAGTTTCTTAAGAGAGAGAAAGAGGTGTGTGTGTGTGTGTGTGTGTGTGTGTGCGCGCGCGCACGCGTGCGTGTGTGTGTGTGTGTGTGTGTGTGTGTGTGTGTGTGTGTGTGTGTGTGTGTTGAGGCAGGGTCTCCCTGCAGTCCAGGCAGGCCTTGAACTCACTGTGCAGCCCAGGCTGTGTGTAGCCCAGGCTGGCCTTGAACCTACTATCCTCCTGCTTTAGTCTCCGGAGTGCTAGGGTTCTAGGCATTGCCACCATGCCCGCCTCACCTTAGTGTTTCCTCACTTGAGGGCTCTGTGGGCCTTGCTCAGGCGCCCACCCAGACAGTGGACAAAACCCATGTCAGCACTGGTTAGCGCCCTGCACTGCCCCAGCCTAGGCAGATGCTTCTCCCAGCCAGCTACTGTGTTGTGCCTTCGACAGACCCTTTTGCCGAGCACCACTAGCACAGAATGAACTGAGCAGTAGAACATTTTATGTATTGCTTTTTTGTTAAGTGAATTGTCTTGGTGATAGGAAACAAATAGGGAAATAATCTAAAATAATCACATAATACTTTGGGTCTTTCATTTGATTGTTTCTCTTTTCAATGTACATCACTAACCAATAATGTAGACCTAATCAGCTGATCATGCTGTTTGTAAAATTTAATTGGCTTATTTTCTAGACTGTCTTTATATTTTCTAATGTATCCATACTTGAAAATGTCTTTAGTTTGGCTCTACTAGGTGTTCTAATACTTTGAGGAAGTCAAATGCAACAGTGAGTCTTATTCAGAGTCTTAGGTAAGTTGCTAGTTTTACACATTATTGTTTATTTTTAAAAAGACTTACGTCAGGCTAAGGCAGGAGATTGTTGCAAGTTCGAGACCAGCCTGGACTCAAAGTGAGCTCAAGGCCAGCCTGAACTGCATGGTGAGACCCTGTCTCACAAAGACAAAAAAAAAACAAAAACATACTTGCCTCAACCATTTGACATTATGTTTTTCAGTTTTTACATAAAAAGATAGGCTGGTAAATAAAGGATAAATATATAAACTCACATTATTTGTTTTAATCTTTATTAGCCTAAAGATGTTCTTATGTTCAATTGCCAGTGTCTCAGCTATAGCAAGATGTTTCTAAACATCTCTTGAACTCTTGGACATTTTGAACTACTTTGGGATTTTTTTTTTACAGAAAACCATTGCTTTTATATACAGTTCTTGTTGGATGTTATAATGTATTTTAGCTTTTCCAGCAATGGTAGTTTACTTTTTTCTGATAGTGAAAAAGTTTTCCAGAAGTAATCCTAGAAAATGTAGGCATTTGTTTCTTGACAGTTACAGTAACTGTCAAATGAACCTTAAAGTTGATCAAACAGTATGAGCACTATTTCTTTCCATGAGCTATTAGAATTAGTAATAACAGTTATCTTAGCTATCATATATATCCCCCCATCCTTCTTTTCTCCTTTCCCTTATCTCAGTTGTTCTTTACTTTTGAGCAGCTTCTTTCCCTTTCACAATATCCAATACTTTTGTTGTTGTTGTTGTTACCAGGAATCAAACTCATGACCTTGTGCTTGCCAGGTAGGCACTGTGCCACTGAGCTATATCCCCAGCCCACCCTGTCACAATATCTATTGTACCTTTTGGGTATTATTTACTTTCGGTTTCTTACACTGGTGAGACAATATGATGTTTACACATGCGAGTCTGATTTATTTCATTTGTGAGTGTGGTCTCTAGTTGTTGTCTTTTTTTCTCTTTAAAATAAAATTTTTAAAAATGAAGCTTGAAGTAAAATTTTAGCCATATCAGAAAACTATTTCATTAAGATCAAATCTATTATGATTTTATACACACACTAATGTATCATTGAGCTGTTATCATCCATAGATTAGCAGAAAGCATTTACTGTATTGAGCATTTGCACAAAAGATGATGATGACTGTAGTGTCCCCTGTAGGGTAACAGAATTAACAAATGAATTAATTAAACTTGTTTGCATTCTATTTTGAAGCCTAATTTTAAGCAAAGCTTTTGTCAAAGGCTTTAGCTGAGCTTAGTTTACAAACTCAAAGTCCAAGACCTGTAAAAGCCAAATGCTTTGTGAGCTGCAAATCAGGGAAAAACTCTTCCTTAATTAACTAGGGCTTAAAGAGCAGATAAAAAGATCATTGCAGGACGTGCTGATTGTCCTTCCCAGAGTGGGGCTTAGCAGATATTTGGGTAAGTGTTGAGTAATTTAAAGGACCATGTGGCTAGTAACAGGGGAAGGAGGACTACATTTCAAGTGAGAAGACTAGAATCAAGTCAAAAGGTGTCCCCCATTCATTAGCTCTAGGACCACAAAAGCCCCTGGTGCATTTTGTATTGTATCACACTTAGCTTAGAGATCTGTTTTAATGGTTAAAAAACAGGATTTATCTGAAAATAGGAACAGGCTGGGCATGGTGGCACAGGCCTATAATGCTAGCACTCTGTAGGCTGAGGCAGGAAGATCCTTGCAAATTCGAGGTCAGCCTGGGCTACAGAGTGAGTTCTAGGCCAGTCTGAACTACAGAATGAGAGCCTATCTCAATTCAGGAACATAAGGTCAGGTACATGTTGCCTAATTTAAATTTCTAATTTCGATCACACTGCATATACATTTGCTATTCAAAATTATTGGAATAGTTTTACAAACTAGTACTCAGGCACCTATATTTCCCAGACACATAACCAGAGAAGCTGGCTCTTCTCCAGTCTCATATACATGTCAAACCATGTGAATATGTGTTTTTACTTTTATCTCTCTACTCTTAGCCAAAAAGACAGGGGAGCTGGGGATCACCCTGAACATGCGATATGCCCATATATATGTCCATTTTTCCCTCTGCAGGGCTCCATGTTCTTTAATCCAAGATTTTCATCTTTGTCTGCACCCTGTCTACTTTTCCTTTTCTCTTTTTGCACTGCTGAACAAAAGAGAGGGGCATTTGGAGAATCTGGATTTTTGGTCAACCTGAAGCATTAGCTGGAGGCATTGCTCAGCTCAGCAGCTGTGACGCCGCTTGTACTCTCGCCAGTCATCAATATGCAATTATAATCACTTTCTTATTGAAATTGTGTGTTAATCTTTCATTATTATAATCTTCCTACTCCCCCCATAACAATGGATCTCTCAGATCTTATTTGTTTGAATCCTTTTCATCTTAGAGCATTTAATAATATCTTGTATATTTTTTGAACAGCATACCTGTATATAGATGTGCAACATAAGTATATACATAGCACACAGGCTTTCATGCAGGCTTACCACCATATGTGACACTGGCTGATTTCCTATTTAAGGAAATTACAAATTGTTGCTTATGTTTATTACACAATAACAGGAAATACCGACTTAAAATATTGAAATAACCAGGCCCTGATTACTACCTCCTTAGCTAAGAGATTTAAGGAATCATCTTGGTTTCTTGGAAAAGCCAGTAATAGCGAGTGGCCATATGGGGCACCTTACATAAGTAGCCATGCACAAAACCACACTCGCAGGCCTGATAATGTGCACTCATTTCTGCTCCCCACCCTATTGGTTGTGGGCTTGGCAGAGTAGAAATCAACCAGAGCTCTGCCCTGCTCAGCAGGGCTGTCCTTCAGCTTGTCAGGGATCCAACCAAACTAAAACCTGAATTTCAATCCAAGTGAAATATCTGAGGCCGTCATCTGAGCCAAAATTAAAAATGGTGGGAGAAGAACCCAACCTGTACAGAGCAGAAGCATGTCAGTGACCTCAACTCAGGCCAGGGGCCTTCGGCAGTTTCCTATGACCTCCCTGTGTGCATCTAGAATCTGGAAGGGTGCAGACAAAACCATTAAGCCTGTCTCTAATTGGTCTCACATCATCAGCATTCCAGAACAGGAAACGGTCTGCAGCCAAGAATTCTTGCTGCTTTGCCATAATAGTTGAGAAGCAAATCTTCTCCTGAATGTATGTGGTTCTCCTAGTTTGTGGCAGGATAGTTTTCTTAGATTCCATAGCAATAATAGCATCATGTCTGTTCAGTCTCTTTGCAGTAGACTATTAGATTTCTAGACTGTGACATTCTCCCTCACTTTCTGTAAGGCAGTAAGCTAATTTTTAGGTCAAAGACGTTTCATGAAACGTATGTACAGTTTCATTCCCTTCCATGGTACACTTATTGAGATGCAAAGGGAGATTTTTGTTGCCCTGAAACAATGAATATACTCCCCTCATGAGCAGAATTCTAGCCTGTCCTTCCTAGCCCCACTTGACCATGGTGTCCAGTGCTGATCAATATGTGTCCACCTCACTCCACTAGAGCTGTCCCGGTGATTCAAACACAGAGCACTCCAGTATTCCTGCTTCCTCTAGCTGCCCCCTCCCTAAACACCCACATTTCACATTTCTTGTTTTATTCTTGAGGACAGTAGGTAGGTACTGATGATAGCTGGGATGGGAGAAGACTTTAAAAGGAATCCTTAATGTCTATTGAAATTTTATGAGGTAGGAGCAGTCTGCTCCTTTTGGCCAAGCCCCTGATAGTGCTGTATATCCTAATTCATAAAGTTATTTTATAGCTTGATGAATGCAAAGTGATGTATCATACCTTAAGGCTCATCTCATTCAGTCCCACCCTGACAGTTTGAGACTTTCTAAGGAGGAAACAGCGAGCGACATACACACTTATTCATCCATAGACCTTGGAGCAAGGAAATTTGGAGAGGAGGTTACAACCCAGAGTAACTCTTCCCTATGCAAAATCTGCAAGCTAAATGGACCCTAGATATCATCTAACTCAACCTCATTTGGTTCTATAGAGAGTGAAACTTAGAGAAAAAGTAAATTACCCAGAATCCCCAGACGCTAGGGTCAGCCTCACGGTAGAGCTCTCCCTCGCAAGGCGGGGAGCGGCCTTCTCAATGTCTCAGCAAGTGTTTCACTGCAGAAGTTGAAACTTCAGGACCTCACAGCCACACAGGAGCAATCTATTTTGAAGCACATGCACAAGCATTCGCCTTTGATTTGCCATGAAGCCTGGAACATGCCACAGGAAACAGCCCAGGGAGTGTTGGCCAAAGAGCAAAAATAAATGTGAGTGTGGGCCAAACACGGAGACAGCTTTTGGGAAGAAAACTTTTGACTCAGAGGGAGTTGACAGTTAAAGAGTTACTGAGCAGTGCATAGACTTGTGCCTTGGGTGACTGTTCGTTAAATAATGTTCTAAATCAGTTTTAGAAACCACTGGATAGTTAATGCTACTGAGTTTCAATTACTGTAATCGAACAGTATGCTCAAAGTCCATATTTGTGCAAGTTCAATGAGTATGTACTGTGTTGTTCTTTACGGTTGCTAAGTATAAGCCAGCAGTCCAGTGGAGGGGTGTGCTGTCTAAGCACCTATCCCTTGCATGCCTTTTGCAGATAGATGAGGTCACTGATTCCCAACAAGATGTTCCCCCGCCCTGGAGATGGGGACGAGGCAGTGTCTGGAGACCCTGCTGGTCCCAGCGCTCCAGGGCCTGGGAGGACGCTCCTGGCATCACAGTAGATGCTCCTGGCATCACAGTAGATGCTCCTGGCATCACAGTAGATGCTCCTGGCATCACAGTAGAAGCCCCGGGGTGCTGCTGAACATCCTGCTGTGCATAGGACGCCCCCACTCCAAAAAGGATCTGACCCCAGATGGCAGCAACCCTTGGGGGTGGGCCCCTAGATCAAGCAAAGCAATGTAGATGCTGGAGAAAAAAGTGAAAACCCTGCTGGAATCCCTTGGTCAGTGGCAGACATCTTGTGTGACCCCACAGCGAGAGGACAGCGTGTCTTCATCTGGGGTGCAGCTGCCTGTTGCTGGGACTGGTGCTGTGCTGTGAATACACTGGCTTTCATTCAGTGTATCATGCAGGAGCAGCAAAGGGATGTTTCTCTTTCATTCCCTGTCATAGTTCTTAGCAGAGATGACGACACTGGTAAATTTGCCTTTGTATGAAAAATATGTTCCTAAAAAGTTATGTGGTAACTCATATTTTGAATACAGTCACAAAACTTACTAAACACTCAGCCAGTGAATCTTTCAATAAAGTCCTATTCTCAAACAGATGTACACCTACTTATATTGCATTTTTAAATATGAATAGTTTATTTTTCCTGTGCATTGCATTTTTATTACAGAATTTCATGAGTTTTATGTAAAGAGAGCAGTTTCTCCTTCCTTTTCCTGCTCTTATTCTTTTCCTTTAAAACGAAAATCAAGGTGGGGAAGGATTAACTATTGCTTCTCTGAATTTGGGAAGGTCATCAATCAGTCTGTTGGAAAGAGGTCTTCTGGGTTATAAATTGTGAGAGAATGAGACTTGGCTCTATTTTGAAATCATTAATTTTTTCTTTATCTCATACTTTTTTTCAGTTACTGACCTTTGGCTAGAAAGAGCAGGTGCACGGGTCCCTCCATCACCCTGTGGGTGTTTGTGACACTAGAAATAGCCGATAAGACTTAGCCCTCTTCACTCAGAGGGCCTGGTATCAGCAGAGATAAGGGAGTGGCACTGGAGGGACAGAGCCCTGTGTTTTTCCTTATCAGTCAGTGCCCTAGGCCAAGATCCCTGGGTGCATAAATCTCAGACTAACACAGCAGGGCAAAAGGGGCAGAGAGAAGGAAATTTATTTGATAGAGCTACCATTAGTGTCACTTTACTGATAGAAGGTTAGAGAGGTGTGACCCGGGGGGGACAAAGCCACCGCCACTGGGGAGCAGGTAGGCTGGCCTAGGCTAGGGGCGCTAGGACCTCTGACCTCCTTCTCCACTGGCTGTCGGGAAGTGGCGCAGTCAAGGCGCAGGGCCCGGCGTCCCCTGGAGGGCGGTGTCACGCCGTCTGCACGATCCTCTCGCCTATACTGGCGCATCTTGGTCTCACTACAACCCAGCGAGTAGGAAGGAGGGCATCATGTGCAGCATGTTACAGAAAGAAACCAAAGCACCACAGACGGAAGTTAGTGTCGCTCAGCCACAGAAGACTGGTAAGCTAACCCAGCACGCCCACGCGAAGCGCTGTTTCCCAGCACAGCGGCGCATGTGCTCACTGGGCACCCGGCCTGCCGGGAGCCTGTCCCACGGCCGACTCGCCCCTCCACTTTTTGCATCACTAGCCCTTTTAGAATCTGCTTCTGATCTGCAAAATGGGGACACAGCCCCTGGTCACCGCTGGGATGCCGGTGAAGTCAGGCTACAGCGAAGCCTCTGGGCAGGCTGTGGGGAGCAGTGCCCACTTGCCTGTGCTGGGAACCGTGCCAGATGCTTCACCCGTGAGCTCGTCTTCAGCGGCTGGCACCCCTGAGCTGGGTGCTGACGTCTCCACCGAGCAGATGAAGACGCTGATGTGCAGCAGGTGAAGTCAGTGGCTCGAGGGCAACGTCTTGTCTGCACAGAGTGCCTGGCAGACGCCACAGACCACATGGCCTGACAGCGGAGACGGGCTTCTCCCGGCTCTGAAGGCTGGAAACCTCAGACAAGGGCGCCAGCAGGATTGATTTCCGTGAGGCCTGTCTTGCTGCTGACCTCCCTCCTAAGCATGTGACAGAGGAACTGAGAGTGAGCTCTGGGTGCTGCCTGCTCAGGACATTGTGCCACTCAGGCCCAGGCCCACCCTGTGACGTCATTCACCCTAGGACCAGACAAACACCCTCCACCTCCCATCACAGACACACGGCGCTTTGGCTGCCACCCAGGAACCACAGGGGCACACATGCAGTCCCTCACAGCAGCCGGCCTGGACGCAATCTGAGGTCCCTCACCTGTTCTCATAGCTGCCACCACTTCTCCCTGGGCACTGGGAGAGGGGACTAGGGTCCGTGGGGCCAAATCACTGCCTCTTCTCCAGGGCCTGAGGTGTATGGTGTCAGGGACAAGTCAGTGGCAGGCAAGGAAACAGAACCCTAGGACATCCTGACCACCAGGCCATGGCCACTCACGCCCACAGTGACCCATGGCCAGGGGCTTCCAACAGCCACACTAACTAAAACTAGGGGTGCTATGGGGAGAGCCTGACACCAAGGCAGGCCCTGGGAGCTGCTTCCTTGGCATCCTTGTCAACCCGGTCCAGTGCCAGATGCTCTCTAGATGCTGCATCTGGACAAAGTCATGCAGGCTCCAAGAACAGGGTCCAAGTCACTTGTCACTTGTGTGGGAAGCTAAAAATTCAGTCTGCATCAACAGGCCACTCACTGGAGCAGCCCCACTTGAGCTTGTCAGTCATTATCAAAAACTGCAGTGAAAAAAGGCTGTTCAGACTCCTGAGCAGCTTCCACTAGGCCAAACAATAAGCTCGTCACCCAGCGGGAATGTCTCCTCTCTGGGAACTGTCCGCCACGTTCCTGGGGAGAAAGCCCCACTTCACCACTCTCGTACTTTCTTGTTCATACTTAGGTTACAAAGGTAGGCTCGTAAAAGTGGGAAGTTTTCCCTAGTTCTTAAAAACTCACAGAGTAATAGACCCCGGGGTGTCTTTCAGGAATGAAAATGTGTCGGACCTCACACTGTCCCTTGGCTCATGTTAACTGGAGAAGGGAGCTGTGGTGCTGGGCTCCTGTGAGGGTTTGCCTCTGTCTGGCGAGGCAGTTCCTCCTCCTCTCCTGTGGCTTCTCCCCAGATACTCGCCACCCTCTTTCTCGGGGGCAGGGAGATTGGCACCCAGAGCTTGCAGCATGGCCTGCTCTTACCATAATCACAGAGGTGTAGGTAGCTGCTGAGCCCGCTTCTCTCACAGACCACCCTCCGGCCTCCTTTCAGTCATGAAGAAAGGGTTTTTCAAGTGAAACTCAACCTGAGTGTTTAGCAGAAGGAAGCATCTTGTCACCTGGCATCATCGCCCCTCCTTGGGCAGGGTTGGCCGGGAGCCTGACGCCTTAGCTGCACTGGGGCCTGGCCTCACGCAGGTGTGTCCTTCTGCACTTGTGCTCACCATCTCCATGGTTGGCTTTGCAGGTGTGAGAGCTGTGGCGCCGTCTTCCACGCTGAATGCAAAGAAAAGTCTGTCCCCTGCCCGAGGTGCGTCCGGCGAGAGCTGCAGAAGAAGCAGAAGTCCTTCTGGCGGCGGCTGAACATGGACGAGAGCCTGGAGGAGGCGTGCACCATGTTTGAGCTGTCTTACCAGAACACCTGACTGCCCGGCCACGCTGCTCGCACCTGCGTCAACCCGAGGCCAGGGGCTCCCGACAGCCGTATGCGCCCCTCAGAAGAGGGGTCCGTGTCCTTCCGCTAGATGTAGCTCTCTACGTTTATTCACTTATGTGCATACACACCTATGTGTTCTGTGCGTGTGTTCTGTAGAAGCCAGCTCACAGGTCTGCAGCGCCGCTGTGACTGAAAACCTCCCCACGTACCTGGCCATGAACTTCAGCTGCTTGCTCCTAGCAAACTGGTTTACATACAAGGCTTTATAGTCAGAGGCTTTGGTTTTGTTTTGCTTTGGTTTTGGCTCTTAGGGGCCATTTTTATTACACAAGACATAGGAGGAAGCATTTCCTATAGACCAGCACAGCGTCAGTTATTTCTGTATTATGTGTTTTTAGCCTTCACAGTGGCTGGGGAAACTGAGGCAGGCACCATCTGTTTCTTAAGGAAATCTCCAGAAAACAGAAAGGTGCCTGGCTCCTTCCAGGCCCCAGTGTCCCTGGCAGAGACTGGGATCTTGAGCAGAGGTGCAAGGCAGGGAGCCAAGTACACAGTGCTCTCTGACAGAAAGCACCCACCCTGGACTCTGGTTTTGAAGTTAATCTCAGAGTTTTCTCCCAAGGAAAGAAGAGGCCTCTACGACCAATAACTGCATGTCCTCTGTCTGCCTGCTAGTACGAGTCCCAGCACCTGCCTCCCCACACAGCTCCCCACGTCGGCACGCTGCAAA
This sequence comes from Hydrochoerus hydrochaeris, assembly GCA_004027455.1. Classification (NCBI taxonomy): domain Eukaryota; kingdom Metazoa; phylum Chordata; class Mammalia; order Rodentia; family Hydrochaeridae; genus Hydrochoerus; species Hydrochoerus hydrochaeris. The sequence continues at coordinate 19,969 of PVLA01009305.1, read as the reverse complement.
CGTGGCTCTCTTTAGAAAAGTTTCCACGGGTGTCCTGGGTGATATTTGCGGTATTTTTTGTGGTGTTGGCTGGAGGAAGTGTCTCAGTGTCATTAAAGACCTTGGTGGATGGACTAGTAGAGGAGATGGTACTTAGGTAGGAAGAAACAGTCTTCAGTCTCCTTTCACGGGGTCCTGTGGGCCGACCCTGCCTGGCCATTTGGAGTGCTTTATTTCTCAGTGTTCTTCACTGCACCTTCATTTTGGCCTTTGTCAGTTTAACCACTCTGTTGCTTTTTTGTTTAAAAAGTCAGATTATTTTGAAAAACCAATGTTAAGCTATCAATACAAATAGAATTAATGAATTACATCTAATAGTGTTTGAATAAGTAGATATATAAATATAATTGCCACTGTAAAGCAAAAAATGCTAAAATAAGTACTATCCTAGGAATAAGAAATATAACCAACTGCTTTGCTGCTTGGCAGGGTCCTGTCCTCCTCCTGCAGTGCCCCCACAAAAACCAGCATAGCAGGGACCGTGCCCGAGGTGGCAGGTAGGACAACGCTGGAGACTCCATCACTCCCCTTCCTCCTGTCTTGGCTCTGCAGACCAGGAGAACGTGTATCTCACACAATGTGCTGTGGTGACCGTGTGTTCATGGCTTAGCTGTCCGTGGCCACTGGGAGCTGGGGAAGCCGTGGCAGATCGAGGACACGGTGCGCTCAGCTCCACACCTCGCTCCTCCAGAGCCCGCTTCTGACACTTCATCTACGCAGAGGCCTTGCACAGTGATTTCCCTGCAGTTAGATGTAAGCACTTCACCTCCCGGCGCTTTGCCCTAAACCACATGTTTCAGTTTAATAGTTGAGCACCATGCATACGTTTATTTTCTGGTTTTACAGTAGCTGTGACCAAGGCATGAAACTTGGTAAGAGTCAGGGCCCTGTTCACAAGACACCTCCTCGTTGGTGCCTTTTACTCTTAGAAAAAGCAGGTTGATTCATGCTCCCTCCCACAATTATAGAGAATGTGCTCACACAAGGAAGGGGGCGGAAAGTGTCTCTAACACTTGGCAAACAGATTTGATCATCTCCTCTCCTCCTCCCCTTCGTGAAATACAGTATTTATATTTTCCAGCCCCAGAGAAGATAGTAGAACATGATCTTTCATGAGAGAATTATAGACCTGCTTATTATAAAACAGATGTGCTCCCATGGCAAAGTGCCTTCCCTTCTGCTCCCGGCCCCGTCGCTGGAGCCAATGCATCTGTGATCCTGCCCGTTGGCAGACCTGTTTGCAGGACGCCGTGTCACACCGTGTGTGGAGACCGGAAGTTCAAGGCTGACGTGTTTGCTGTGTGTGGAATGTTTTGTCCCAGCTCACAGGCGCCCAGGATCAGTCCTGCCACAAGTCAAGGGTAACCTTGTGGGCCCCTGATCCAAACAGCTTTGTTTTCGCCAGAAAATCACACGGAGGGCCCTGTGAAATATTAGTGGTCCCTGGGAACTCCTCACAGTTTCCTTCCTACATCACTTTCTGCTTTTTCTCAAAAGGAAGGGAAAAAATGCACCATCACCATCAGCTACCCAAACTGGAACTGGGTCCCTGCCGCTTCTGTTTTCTTTCCTTTTTGTACAACCGTGACAGCCTGGTTCGTGCCGGCTGTGGGCCTACAACAGCATTCTCCTCCAGCACCGCCAATGTCTGATAGGACAGAGGGGAGCCAGCTTCCACGCTGCGTCTGCCACGAACATTCAAAATTGCTATTTCCAGCCCAGAATGCCTTAGAGCACATTAAACGCCCTTGCTGTTTTCCACCCCCGGAAATTACTTGGTGTGATGTTAGGTGATTGTTCCACTGTTTACAAACTGTAGGAATAAAAGCAAGTCTGTTGCATCCCCCTCCTCCTGACTGAGCTGTTACCTGCCCTGCCTGGAGTTCCGTGGTAGATAGCTGCGTGCAGCCGGCCAGCCTAGGGAGCTGCTGCTCACTGGAGGCCTGGCCCACTGTACCTCGCGGAATCCCACCCCATGCCAGAAGCACAAGTGAGAGGCGGCACAGCCCTGTAGAAACGCGGTCTGACCTGTGGCGAAGAAGCCAGTACCTAAAATAGACCTCAGTGCGCACAGCGGCTGGAGGGAGGGAGTGCGGGCCACAGAGTGGTGGCTACACGGCGACTGGCACTGGCCCTTCCAGGGCCGTCTGGTCCAAACTCCCTCAGCATCTTTAGGGACAACCTCAGGATGCTCACTGTGGGCCCTCCCGTGTCCCCACCCATCCCGGGTCCGAGGCTCATGCTTCGGGGAGAGTAGCAGCTTGTGGCCACGCAGGAGGCTGGCACTAGCGGTCCCTGCAGACTCTGGGACCGGGGACGCCCTTGCCACCAGCGCCTCATGTCCACCACTGACCGTTGCTTTTTGTGCCTCTGAGAGAGTTTGCTCTCAGACCTGCCGCTTTGTCCTCTGTCCCCTGGGGAAGGCTGTCCCTCCGCTCGTCATCTGGGTCCACCCCCGTCCTCGAGCCCCAGCCACAGTGTTCCCGTTGACCCTCTGTACTTTGCTGACATCATCAGATCCTGAAATAAGCCCTCGGCTCGGTTCAGTGTGGCCACTGCCTTATGTTATTCCTTAAGCTCAAGCAGTAAACAGAGGCGCGCAGTGCTCCCCCATGTTGTTTCTTGAGTTTTCTGCCCCACTTCTTTTTTGCTACCCTGAAATAACGTGGAAGAGGACAGCATCTGGGCAGCACTGAAAGACTCCAGCATGTCCGTCCTGGCAGGAAGTTGCTGGCAATGGTCCCCACTTTCCTCTTCTTGGTCCCTAATGCTTCGTGGCCTCGGCGTCAGTGCAGGCGGCTGCTCCGGCTCCCAAGCCCTGCTCAGTGAGACCGAGCAGACGAGTGCTGATCTCTGTCCCTTAGGGCAGTGTCCTGACAGTGAAGGCTCAGCACCCAGAAACTTCTTACCAGACAGTTCTCACGTCACTGGACCCGAGACTCTGACCAGAGAGTTCTCCTCTCGTACATTGCAGTGGGTATGAGGCCCAGGTAAGATCCAGACCACGGTTAGGAAAAGTGCACAATGGCCTCCGAGGCACGGCCGGAGTGGTCAGAGGTTCTGTTTCAGTGAGTTCCACACTGTGGTGATGTGTGGCGTCCTCCTCATCAAGCGGCCTCTGCTGTGGTCGAAGGCTCACTCTGGAAATGGGGTTTGCATCACTTCCTCCACGTAGACAGGAGGCCCCGCTGCTCGTCCTGATGAGCAGCTCTTGAGTGACGCCAGTGGCCGGTCCAGGTGGCAGGTGTGGGCACTGGCACTGTGCTTCCCTGTGAGGAAAGCAGCCCCTCTCCAGCTGCTGTGTACTGGGCCTGGCCCGCTTGGGCCGCTGGCTGATGGACCACCTCCAGGAGCACCACCTGTGGCCCCCTCTGCGTGTCCTTTCCCTGTAGGAGTGCCTTACAGTACCGCCTAGTGCTTCCCTCTAGTCAGTGACCCATCAGGAGCCCATAGGACCCTTCAGCTGGCACAGATCCTTTCCTCTGCTGGTTCCTCGTCACCCAGATGCCCCCAGAGCCCGTGTACTCTGTGACACAAGTCAGGCCCCCACCTTTGCTTAACCTGGTGCCTTAACCTCATGAGTAAAGGGATTCGTGTTGGAAACACATTGTTAAAGTTCGAGGGCTTCACACATTGGCTTCTAATTGTCATTGGCACTTTTATTAGGAAATATGAAGTGTGACTAAAAAAATTATGGTGAATGTGCAATTTTAAAAAATGTATTATAGTAAAAGACTCAATGTCAGTAATTCCCCTGAAAATACTCCCCCTCACTTTGAACATACTTTTTTTTGGTTTTGGGTGGGGGGGGGGTTGAGACAGGGTCTCACTATGCTGTTTAAGCTGGCCTTGAACTCACTTTGTAGCCCAGGCTGTTGTAGAACTCGCAACGATTCTTCTGCCTCAGCTTACGAGTGCTGGGATTACTGGCTCGCAGGACTGGCCTATCTTACCCTTCTGCACCTTTCTGAAGCCATTCTAAAAGCTCTTTGTCCTTAGTTGCACCATTATAGCTGCCTCTATTTCCTGAACTGATTTGAAACATGGACCTTCCATGGTCCTCTTGTCTGTGGGGCAGAGCTAGAAGCCACATGGCAGCAGATCCTGTGGAAGAGGTGGAGGCTGCCCCGTGAGCCGGCCTGCCTTTTGGGTGGTATTCAGCAGAACATGCACTGTGTTTTGGATCACACCTCAGAAACACAAAGAAGGACTTCCAGAACTGCCTCAGAAAGTAGTAAGAAGGATGGAACAATTGTGTTCAGAGTGGAGGGAATATTAGGAGTACTGGCAGTGACTTTTGGTTTTGGTGGGGTTGTTTTGTCTTTGTTGGTTTTTTTTTTTTTTTTTTGGTGTGTTTGTTTTTCAAGACAAGGTCTGTGTAGTTCAGGCTGGCCTTGAACTCACTGTGTAGCCCAGTCTGGCCTCAAACTCATGGCAATCCTCCTTCCTCAGCCTCCTAAATGTTGGGATTAAAGGCATGAGCCACCATACGGTTTTAGCCCAGATGTATTTCTTTTTACTGTAACCAATTTTTAAAGTTTAAGCATTCACTCTATATTTCAATTACATATAGTACAAAAGATACCCCTCACCATGTCTTGGTGGCACGCCATTTCTTACAAGCACTCCTTTTGCCTGCCTGCCTGCTTTCATTAACCAAACTCAGGGGATGTTATGCTGTCACAAGGCCAAGGAGGAGAGAGACGAGACCAGCTGTCCAGAATTCAATCTGCAAACTCAATAAACTCAGCCTTTTTCAGGTTCCAAAAACAACATAAACATAAGAATTTTCTTTTCCCTTACTGTATAAAGATTTTTTAAAATTTTGTCACCTTTGTTTTAAATGGAAAGTGGGAAGCTTCTGAGATAAGCTTTTATGAGAAAGTCCCCCTCAGCTGCAGGGTCATCACTGAGCTATCCAAGGAGGCTCTGGCTGTCGGGGCCTTGGTCTTGGGAGGCCTCCCAGAGAAGATGTAAGGGGGAGCAGCTGTTTCTAAGGAATGGGAAGGGAGGAAATGCCGAGGTCGCAGATGAAGGTGGCGAACACAGAGATGCAGGTTTCTGTAGAGCTTGCCTCAGGCTCCGGGGTCAGAGCTACGTCGTTTCTCCTTATTTCTGTTCCTGCAGTGCAGAATGGACTATAATTTTGGATTTAGGTTCTTGTATCTTTGTATTGCACTGTTTGTAAGAGCTTTTGTACTAATGTACATGGAGTCTTTTTGTTTTCTGGATTTTATTTCCTTTTTGACATAATTTATCCATGCTTTTGTTTACATAATTTAAAAAAAATAACTGTAATAGTATAATATAAAATGAAGTTGTGTTGTTGACAAGACCTCAGGTCTTTATGATCAATCATCTGTCACATGATTTAAGTGTATCCACCCCTACTATGTAAAGTTATCTCTCAATAAACAATACAGCAAGGACCTTCTCACCCCAGATCGGCTGCTTTAAAGTACTGTTTTTGAGGAGATGGTAAAAGACTGGTTGAGCACTAGATATTAATTCAAAGTTCAGATTTGAAGTTACTGAAATTGAGCTGCTAGTATTCTAAAACATCTCTTCATATTAACTCTGCAGATGGACTTCATTTTTTTCTAAATTCATTAACCTACAGAATTCGCAATAGCTCCTCCCATGTCACCTGTAAAATCTGCAGATGGATGGTGAGGAGCCTCTTTTGCTAAACCGAAGCCTGCTCGAGTTCAGTTCTGAGACAGCCGAAGAGGCCTGGAATCTCCTAGCACAGCTCCGCTCAGTCTTCTGCCACAGGCTGCGGGGTAAGCAGGTCCAGGTGACGGGGCGGGGGCGGGGGACCTCCCAGTCTGCTGGATGCCTGGTACAAGTCTGTGTTCTCTAAAATTGAAGAATGAATTTTAGAAACAATGGAGGTTAAGAGCAGAATGTATTTATTGAAAGAAAGCAAGCAAGCAAGCTCCTGTTGGAGAGAGAGACAGAGACAAACAGACGAAAGACAGAAGGGGTCCCCAGGGGGTTTCCCAAGACTGTCTTTTCGAGCAACTTCTATAGAGCAAAACCATGAAGTGAACCAGGTCCAAGGTGGGGGAAAATGCAAGGCAGGCAGGCATGAGACGGGACAGAACTGTGGTCAACCAGTAAGATTATAAGTGCTCAGGAAAGATTGATTAAATCAGGATCCAATGGGGAGGCAAGTCACGCAGCAACGGGCATGAAAACGGATGTGTCTTTGCTGGTAAGGGGTAGGGTTAGTGGCTCCTGGCTTCCTCAAGGTGATCCGTACCTATTTAGACTATCATTCCCTGATGTTTATACTTGGGGTGTGGTTGCATTTGTTTGGCCTTTTGTCTTGCAGCAGAGGTATCTGTGCCCTCCAAGGTTGCAGGGTGTCTGGCCTTCTGCACTGGCTCCTTCAAGAGCCCTGCCCTGTCTGCCTACCTACAGTATTTCTATCTCAGATGCCTGTGACACGAGGACTGAGGACCTAATGTGGGGGTGAAGGAGAAGCAGAGGGAAAAGAAGAGTAGGTCTCTCTGCTGCAGTGAGCAGCCTCCGGGGGCTGAGGAGTGACTGGAAATTAGTACAACTCCTTCCTGCGTGGGCTGGCCCTGCTCTTGCACCAAAAAGCACGCGCAGTGAGCCACTGTCCACCTGAAACCTTCCAAACACACCATTTAAACTCACTTTCTCAAGCAGGACTTCTGGTAAACATTTACCAAAGGTGAACCCTGAGCCTGACTCCTGGACGCACCCAGGCTGGGGCTCCGGCCTTTCCTGCCCCACCCTCGGGGAGCAGCCGGGCCTGCACCCACTGGAGCCAGCAGCAGCTGGACTTCATCCTCCTGAGGAGCCTGCCTGTCCCCTCGGAGAGCAGCGAGTTAATGTTTCACCGCACCGACGGGACACACAATGCAGTCAGAGTCCAGACTGAACTGATTGACCGGGCTAGTCAGCTGTGCCCGGGTAGAGGGATAACTCCAGGGTGTCTGGGCACCGGCAAAGCCGGGCTCTGCCATGCTGTCAGGGCTGGAAGCAGCACCATCTTGTTCATGGCTCCCAACCTCAGACCATAGGATTCCCAACCTCCCTTGGCTTGCTGTTCCATCCCGGGATGGTGGCTCAGAAGATAGCTTAAATCGGTGCTTTCCACATTAAAAACACAAAAATGACAGCCAAATATCAGGTCTCATCACAGACGCTCAAATCAGAATCTGCCTGGCCGGGGCCCGAGTACTGTGTTTTGCAGGGCTGCTTGGACGTGGACGGCATGTGCCTGCCTGGCATGCATGGGCCCTGGAGTCTTAAGCCAGAACCACCAAAAAACCCACACACACCGGGGCTGGGGATTTAGCTCAGTGGCATAAGCACCTGCCTGGCAAGTGCAAGGTCGTGAGTTCAATTCCCGGTATCAAAAAAACAAAAAACAAAAAACAAAAAAACCCACACACAGAAAACAAAAGCTTCCTAGGTGATTCCTTTGTCTTCCAAAAATTAAGGATTGCTAAATGAAGAAGTTACCTCAGGGAAACACTGGCCTGGCACAGCGGACAGTTACAGGACAGTTTCAAAGGCAGACAGGAGTGAAAAGCCTCCCTGTCAGTGGACAAGACCGTACTTTGGATCCTGATGCTTAGACTCCCATCATCTTCATAAAACCCTAACTTCACACTCCCTTTATTTTCTTCCAGGGTGTGGTAAGCTGCTATTTATCTATAAACCATCTCCAGAGAGCCTGATGAATAGAGTTCCATAGCTGCAGGTGACTAAGCTGGCCTGACAGAGGGAGCCTCGGGCTGTCCTTTGCATTTTTTCAGCCCTACGTACCGGTGTTATTCTGCGATCTGTCCTTGAAAGCATGCATGCTAGTTTGCTCCAGGTTCGGGCCCTCCCGTGAACACAAACCCCACCACTGTGGAAAGTGGTGCTTAAAAAGGACAATCACCAAAAGCCTCAGAAAGTTCAAGAAATCTTGACCTGGATCCAGATTCTCCTTGGTTTCAGAAAACCAGGCTTTAAAATGAACGAGAGTCATGCCAAAACCAAGCACCCACTGAGCTGATGGTTTTCAAGTTCAACTGCCACTTACAGGTAAATGGAAACTTAGACAAATAGTTCTTAACGCCTCCTGTTCCCTTTATGAAGTCAGTAACTTCACAACTATTTCTCACTGATGGAGTTCACAGTCTCTGATGGCACATGTGACCCCTCCACACTCACAGAGCTTACACTTACAGGGGCTGGGGGCGGGACACAGCGGCACCGACCTGGTTCTGAATCACCTCAGGACGAAGGTGCCTTGGGCCAGGATTTCAGCTAGGACCGAACGTGGGTCTGCTAGGTTCTGCCCTAGGACTTCTTCCAAATCTGCATCACTAGAAACTATGTTCCCAACTGGGGAAGGAGAAGTTTTAAATTTCTTTTATTGTACTAGATTCTGATAAAGGTAGCAGATCCCTCCCCCAGTATAACAAAAGTTCCTTGATACATAACACCCAGGAGAAAACACTCAACAGGAAAACGGTTCATTTTCTCTCATGTGTATCTGTTCCCTCCAGCCTGGGCAGAAAAGGCTGCAGCCAGAGAACAAATGATTCCCAGAGTTGGGCATCTCGAAGTCCTTGTTTATGTGCACTGAGCCAGTTTACCCACATAACGGGGAAATTTATTCCTCTGCCTTTATTTCATATTCCTCCATTAAAAGCTATCGGTTTTAAGCAAATCAGTGAGAGTTCATGAGATCACACAACATTGCAGGTCCTGCCATGCAGCCTCAGGCGGCTGCTGGTCTGGGGAAAATTCCTCCAGCTTTTGTCCAGACTCTCCCTGCACGGTCTGTTGTTCCAAATCTGAAGAGCTGCTATTAGCACAGTAATTTTTCCAAATGAATGTTGAGCTAAATTATCACAAAGGTATAAAGGAACATCTCTCACTGTGTTATGGAAAATTGCCTCCCAAATTACAAGACTATACAAAGCACATATTAATGCTGGGCCTAAGGACACCCAAATTGCCTTAGACTCCAAGCTGCATTGTGGTGACACACTCCTAATAATGTCAGGCTCTGAAGACATCACAAGGTACACGCTGTTATGAAAATAAACCAGGGTGTTTCTGCATTAGGATCACCCTCCGCACGCCCAAACCCAGCTAGAGTCTTTTTGCTCTGAGATGGAAGCCTTTTTCAGAGGAGATAAATTCTAATCGCATAGGCAGAGAGTGAATCTGAATGCTAAACTGGGGTGACCTCCCGGGATGGCTTCCTCACTGCTGCCCTGGTGCCCAGGGGAGAGGCTGCTGCTCAGGCGGGCTCAGTCCCACAGAGGCCATGAGTGAACGTGTGACTGGGGAGAGGGCGCACCCTAGAAACCAGCTCCAGCAGAACCACCCCCAGCGCCTCCTCAGGGCCCCAGACAGGGCATACACTGTCCACCAAAGGCTGTGTCCAGTCAAGATTTTCAAAACCAAGAGCTATTATTTCGTGCCTCATTTGTTTCACCTACTCTTGCCTTGGTTCTAGGTCGGTCGAGGTTAAGGCCCTGGGGCGTGAACCTGTACTCTTCCCAAGCTGCCTCCCTGCTCCCTTGTTTTTTTAACTTTTTTGAGAAAATGCTATGAAGCAAACCCCAGCTATAATGGCATTTTATTTCCACAGAATCCAGCACACATCTCATCTAAAAGGTTTACTTTTGTCTCTGTGGTCTCAGTATCATTCCACACCTTGCAAAATTAGCAAATTCCTTGGTATCAGTTCAGTTACAAATTAGATTTAGCTAACCATATCCAAAAATGTATTTTCTTCTTTTGCCTGAACAGCAAGTCTTTTGAGAAATGAGAACATGAAACACCTCAATGGAAGACATGATAGGAGCTCAAGGGCACCCTGGTGCCTCCCTGGCACACGGGTCCCCTTCTAGAAGGAAATGATGCCACGCTTTCCTGCGAAGGGCACTGGCCCCTCCTCTACCCTGGGGAAGTCCCGGTGGCCAGGGTCCCAGGCCTTTCCTTCAGCCCGGGTCACAGCCCAAGTGTGGTTGGCAGGAGCCTGAGCCTTGAAGGACACCTGGCCCGCATCAGGAGAGCGCCACCCACTATTCACTGCTCCTTGGAGATGGCCCTGAATCCTGTCTTCCAAAGGCCTCATTTTTCTTTTCTCTCTCTTTTCAAAAAATTCTTTTATTTCTATTGGCCACCCAGCGAATGGCTTCTCTAAGTTAGCCGGAGCTGGCTTCTTCCACACACCTCTCTGCACAGAAGTAGCTAGGCGTGGTGGCACACACCTGTTATCCTGGCACTTGGGAGGCTGAGGCAGGAGGATGGTTGTGAGTTTGAAAACAGCCTGGGCTACAAAGTGAGCTCAAGGCCAGCCTGAACTGCATAGTGAGACCCTGTCTCAAAAAGACAAAGACAAAAAAAAAATAGATGGGGAAACCTCCTGCCTATGATTTGTTTTCAGAAAGCTGCACAGCTGCTGGGAGGAAAACTTTTGAGAAGAGCGATTCTCCAGGAGCCCGCCTAGCTACTAGTACCAGGACAGTGATTCACCAAGGGCGCCAAGCAACCCGGCTTTTTGAAACAGCCTGCTCAGGACACAGGGTGGGACCCATGCTGGGTAGAAAACCAGCCCAGAGAGGAAAGTTCCTATCTGTCCCTGGCACCATGTTGTGAGCCAAGGCATCAGCTCCTGGCCACACCAAAAGGCATTCCAGAGTGATCTTCACTGTGTTCTCCCACTGGCTGAGGATTTCAGAGGACTCTCTCAAAAGACCCTGTCCAGATATTTTTTATTCCTTAAATTATATCAACCATAACAAATGGCTTCCCTCCTTAAATTACCCTGAGCTGGTTTTTGACCCAGTGAAGGTATTATTGTTTGTACTCTGGTTAGATACCTAACCCATCTTTTTACATCAGATATAAATAACTGTTTAATTAAAATTATTACTTAAAGGAGACAAGAGCCTGAGATTATCTATCATTAGAGTCAAAACTTTTCAATTTTAATTTCCCCTTAATAAAAATCTGGATCTGAGGTCACATGAAGACAGAGACAATGACAGGGCTGACCCCACTGCACTGCGGGCATTTACGGCAGCCCTTGTCCAACTGGCTCCCCAAAGTGGCAGGGGGTCAGTGTGGGGTACAGTGAGTGCACCTCCTCAGGCCTCAGCTGCACCTGCTGTCCACGACTCTGAGTGCGGGACCCCACTCCACACGCACTCACGTGGGACCGTGTCCTTCAGCCAGATATTCAGTCCCCCACCCCCACCCTACCCACCCCCACCTCCATTCAGGTAGCTGACTCTAGGGAGCCTTCTGTAAGAGCCCAGGGAGGCACAGCCAGCAGAGACACAGCCGCCCCCAGGAGTGCGGAGCCAGCTGGGCTGGGGAGACCAACACCCAGGATCAGGGCAGTGCTTGGAGGACAGCGGCCGGCCTCAGGGTCGGGGGCAAGCTCTGCAGTCCAGCTGCTAGATTCCGGGCCCCTCCACATCCACTGAGGGACGTGAGAATAGCCACTGAACCTCAGTTTCCCCATTTGCTTTTCTGTGGGGATCCCAGCAGTTGTCAGGTTTGGGGCTGTCGTGAGGTTTCAGTGAAAACGCGTGCAAGGTCCTGGACACTGCCAGGCGGAGGCATCGGGGCCTGCTCTTACCCGGGTGCAGGGAGCGTGAGAGGTGGCGAGCGCCTGTCCTGCCAGGCAGCAGAGCATTGGGGGGCTGGTCTGGGGAACCCGATGGAACCCTCCATCAGGACCTGTGAGCCCCGCAAAGGGACACCAGGCCCCTGTTCTGTCCTTGTCCACCACTGTGCCCAAGTCCTAAGATCACCTTACAGGTAGCAGAGTAGCAGGTTCCGGGGAGTCTGGGAATCTGCTAAGTGGGCTGGGGATTCAGCTCAGCGGCATAAGCGCTTGCCTTGCAAGTGCGCGGTCCTGAGTTTGATTCCAGGTACCGATTAAAAAAAAAAAAAAAAGAATCTGCTAGGTGAGCAGCTAAACCCCCCTTGCGGCTTTCCCTGCCTCACCCAGAAACGAGGCTGCCATGGGGACCTCAGCACAAGCCAGCTCAGACCCCAGCTTTCCTTTTTCTTTTTTTTTTTTTTTTAAGACAGGCTCTGGCTGTGCACTTCAGGCTGGCCTTGAACTCGCTGTGTAGCCCAGACTGGCCTCGAACTTCTGGCAATCCTCCTTCCTCAGCCTCCTGAGCGCTGGGATTACAGGCAGGCGCCACCACACCAGGCTTGGCACCCCAGCTCTTAACTACCCTGTAGAGCTTTCCTGGGAGCCTTTTCCCACCCGCTTCTCCCCAGTTCCCGCTGGTGGAAGCCAGGGCCTTGGGCAGGGGCTCCCTCCTCCTCCCCCACTTAGTCCCAGGGGTCATCACCCCCTCTTCGCCCCTCCACTCGGGGTCCGAAGCTAACTGCAACAAAGTCTGCTTCCCCCCCACCCAAAACAATTCTTTTCTCCTAAGTTTTATTATTAATTTAGAAAGCCCAGCAGAACCAGAGCGCTGTGCCCCTCTCCCCCGGGAAGCGCCCTCCAGTCCTCCTCCTCCTCCTCCTCCTCCTCTGCTTTTATTTCCACGGCTCCCTGATTGGAACAGAGCGGCCCCCTTCTCCTTCCCAGCTCCACCATTGTCACCGCCAATTAGTGCATTGTTCGGACACACAATGGCGTTACTGTAGCCAGTGGAACGAGGCCTTTGTGCTTCTCCAGCCGGCCGTGGGGGCAGTCAAGTTTCATTTAGGGGCTTAAAACACAAGGCCAAGAAAAATGCTATCAGAAAAGCAGAAAGAGAGTGGGGGGGGGCAAAAACAAAACAAAACAAAAGAGAAGGAAAGAAAAAAGGAAGAAGGAGAAGGTGAAGACGAAGGGAAAGAAAAGTAAGCAAATGTTGAAAGGATGGAGAAAAAAAGCCCTCTGCTGTTCGGGAGTTGGCCGAACTCGCGAAGAGCCCGGAGCGCTGCCCCGCGGTGAAGCCCCCGCCGCCGCCCCCACCCCCAGCACGGAAAGGGCTGGAGCCTAGCAGCAGTTAGTGCGAGGGCTGCGCCTGGGTCCCGTGTGCCCTAGACTCCACCAGTAAAGGAGAAGGGAGGAGGAAGGTAGGGGTGGGGTGGAAAGAGCCCTGAGCCTCCTTCACCCCTGCAGTCTGGGATGGGGACCCTGCAACCTCTGTCTCTGACAGGTGAATTGGATTTGATTCTCTGAAGCTTGTAACTCATTGCAGAGGGTGTTTTTCTCCAAGAACATGGCGTAGGGCTGTGTGTTAGAGAGACACTGTTTATTCCGTTGGGGCCTTTCCAGCACCCCAGCCCAAGAGGACGCCCTCTGGGCCCTGGGCTTTTCCAGCCAGTCCTTGGGCTGTGGGTTTTTGTCTCCGGAAACTTTTCAGTCCAGGCCCGGCAGGAGCAGTGATCTGCAGAGGGGTGGAGGGGTGGCCTGTGCTGTGTGAGGACAGTTCCTGGGCTGCAGTGGTCAGGACACCTGTGTTGGGGGACCTGCCCTCCCCCTGCTTGTCAGAGCTCACAGGACAAGGACCGAGGACCGTTCTGGGGGGCAAAGGAGCCCCCCTGAAGTTAGGCTGGACATGTGGACACCCTAATTCCCTCTCACTCCCATTCTCCTAGAACATTTGATGTCACCAAGTCTGACTTGACAAACAGGGATATTCGTGTATCATTTTTAAAAAAGTTTTGGAGACAGCCTAATCTAATGGAGCCGGTCCCCATCTGCTTAGCTCTGTGAACTGTGGTCTTGTTTCCCCCAAATGCACTGACAGTGCCACCCTCAGACCAGACTCGCCACCCCCACCCCTGCCATTTCTTTTTGTTCTGCGCTAAGGTCTCACTGTAGAGTTCAGGCTGCTCTCAAACAAAGGTGCTATGGAGCCCTGGATGGCTTGGAACTTGTGATCCTCCTGCCTCAGCCTCTCAAGGGCTGGGATTACTCATTTTTTTATTTTTAGCTTTATAAATAAGCTAATAGAGATAACAGCTCCATGCAAGGCTTGAAAGCAGTCTCCCCCGCCTTAAAAACAGACCGACAGAAGTTGCCCGAGACGGGCACACTACTGCTCCTCCCCTTTTTTGGTTTTCCATCCACGGATGATGCCAAGCTGGGTCGCCCCAGACATGTGCTTGAGGTTGAGGGGGCATCATGGGATATGAAGACTGGAGCTACAGAGCCCACTCGGCGGTGGGTGGCACTGTCCCTGAGTGGGACGCAGGTGGAAGCTGTGGTGTGACCCTGTGTGCACACACAGTCACTGCACCCCTGTGGCCTGGCAGTGAGGGTGGGGAGCACAGGCTGTGACAGGAAGGAGGACCCCCACGTCTCCCACTCGTGTCCCTCGTGCCCTGGCAGCACTGGCTTCCTGTCTGTACCCTCCCTGCTGTGCGTGGACCTGTCCTGAGCCCCAGGGGGGGCTGTCTTGCTCTCACTGGCTCTGACCACCGTAACCCCCAGAACACCCCGACTCAGCCAGGAAATGAAAAGAGTCTGACGGGCCCTGGGGATGTCCCAGTACCCACGCCAGGAATCCACAGAAGGCTGTCGCCAGCTGAGTGAGGGAGGGCCTAGCGTCCTCCAAACACTGCACCTTCAGGCCTGCGGTGGGAGAGAGGGTTTCATTTGCTCCCCAGATTTGGGTCAGAGAAAGCGCCAGGCTCTGCGGGAAACAGAGTGAGGTCCTTGGCTGGCAGTAGCTCCATCAGCCACCAACTTCCCCTCTGGCTTGGCCTTTTGCTCTGGGTGGGTGCTGGGAACCCGAGAACTCCAGAGCCTGCCAGGAGGCAGCCCGGCCACCGCACCCACCCCTCGACACCCTGCTCGCCAGCTGTCCTTCATCAGCACCCAACACGGCCTCGCCTCACCACAGCCTGAAAGTTTCTTGGTCCCCATTGCCTTTCGGAACAGTGCAAGCTCCTACGTGACCGGAAAGCCCTTGCAGGTGGGGTCCTATCTTCTTGAGCTTCCTCTCCTGCAGGTGGCATCTTCTGACTCACCCCCATCTTGAAATTCTGAATAATTTTCGACCAAAGTTTCCACAGATTCTGCAGTGCTTTAAATGTGTCCCCCAAAAAGCACGTGATGGAAACTGTTCCCAAAGAAGTGTTACAGGACAGAACCTTTGCAAGGTGCCATGCTAGGATGAGGGGACCTAATGGGGACTGGTTATGAAACAGCTGGTGGCTGCAGGTTCCGGCTCTCCCACACCAGCAGAGGGGCTCTCCTGCCCCCCAGCTGCCACCGACACGTGACACTGCAAGCCCCACACCAGCTGCCAGTGACACCCCGACTCTGAGCTCCCAGCCACCAGGACAGTGGGAAACAAGTTTCGTTTCCTTACAAACCACTCAGTGTCTGATGTTCCGTTAGAAGAATACAGAACAGGCTAAGACACCTCGCAAAGCCGATGGTCCCCCCATGTCTCCCTTCTCCACTTCACGTGGCCCTGACACCGAATGCCCTCATCCCTCACACGATTTTCATAGTTCTATCTTAAACATTTTCCTACCATCTTACCTACTAACAAACTTCTTTTCACCCTCTGAAACTTTGCATGTATAGGTTCTTTGAGAATCTTCCCTGATTCCCTTCTCTAAATAATTTATTGCCCTTTGGCAAATATTCACTTTTCAGCTTATCACAATTATTCTTATTTATTTCCTGCCTCAACTTAGAGGTTATGAACTCTACAGGGGCAGAAATTATGTCTTGCTCCAGAGTTTCCAATGCTTGTTGAATCATATTGAACCATGTGGTATATTTCAGAAATAATAATATTGTTACTCCATGACCAAATCTGGGTTTTATGTACGGATTTATTGTGACTATGTCCTTATTAGCCTTACTCAGGGCCCTCAAAGTCATGGTGCAACTCACCATTGAGCCCAGTTGGGCAGTCTCTGCTAAAAGTTTTTCCTTAGAATAACACTGGACATTCTAGAATAGAATAAGTTAGAATATTCTGGAATGATGGCACTATCCTATAGCTGCTCTGTCCAGCACAGTAGCCTCTAGTCCTAAGTACTGTCTAGCACTTGAAATGTAGCTCATGCAGCTTGGGAACCTAGTGTTTCATTTGTTTTCATTTCAATTATAAACCATGCATTGCTCAAGGAGGGGGATATGGTCTATGAAATGCATGGTTGGGTAACTTGGTCACTGTGTGAAATCAGAGTCTACACACATGCTAAGACAGCTATGATGTCACTGAGTGATGTCCTCTTGTGAGACTACCGTCGTACATGCTGTCTGTCATCACGGCCCGAAACATCATTCTGTAAATGTCCTCAGATGGCTGGTAGTTCCCAGGTTGGTTAGCACTGTCTCCTGTGGTGTTGCGGACCCTTTCCAAGGGCCGAGGACCAAGTCAGCTCATAGACCTCGTCACTGCAAAAGTTTCTGTGCAGCTCAGAAGCTTCAAGGACCTTTCAAGGAGAAGGATTATCGGCGCAGAGGAAAATGGTCTTTTCTGTGCTGCCTGATGGCTCCTGGCCAGCCCCCTCCACACCGGCCTGACACTCGCCTGCTGGGGATACACTCAGGCTACCCAAGAAGCCAGGGAACAAAGAGCCTGCCCCACCTGGGAGGGGCATAGCATTTCCCTATGGTTACCAAGGGTAGTGAGGCTAGTCTGGATCCCCCCATTAAGGTGAATTTGACTCTTGGGTGGTGTGGAGCAGGGATCACAGCGCCAGATACGATACAGGCAGAGGGATCACCGGGGCTGCTAAAACCCGAGAGGTTTGGGCCTTTGAGCACACAGCCAAGGTCCAGCGGATGTACCTGGCCAAGTGGATCACAGGCAGGATGCACCTCACCCCGCACTCCCAGCTGGGCCTGGGAGCAGCACCCTGAGGCTGGTCCCAAGCCGCTCCCTACAGGATGGAGCCATTTGCAGGGTCCCGGGGGAGCAGCAGCCAGGAGGATGCGGCCCACGGGCCTGGCATGGTCACCATGTGACTTCCAACTGCCCCAAATCGGCATGAGCCAGGCAGCCAGGGAGGGAGGCAGCCACCACTCCACCCCTACAGTGTACACAGAGGCCACTTAGACTGTTTGCTCAAATCAAGACCCTCCTTTTGAGGTAGATCAGGTTACCAGGCAGGTGATTACTGCTTCTAATGGTCTGCAAACAGCTGCTTCACAGTTAACCCTCCAGCCTCCTTGGCAGGGGCAAAGGCGGCTCCCTGGGCGCTCAGGAGTGAGTGGGGTCCCGCACCAGCAGGGCCAGCACAACCCCAGGCCTTCCCAAGGACCCTGTCTCCCCTCTCCAGGGCAGAGGAGGTGCCAGGTGAGCCAGGGGCTAGGAATTCCTGGGCATGCAAACGGCGTCCCACAGTGTGAGGGAAGGGAAGAGGCAGGATTAAGAGGCAGTAAATCCTTCCTGCCTGTCAGCCTTTGAGTTCTTGGACTTCCACTGCCCATCAGGGTGAGCTTCAGCAAGGGACTTCCATGCTCTGTGCCTCAGTTTCCCATCTATGAGTGGTATCTACAACAATGGTGTATCCAGCCTGTAGGGTTTTGGAGCAAATGACAGATAATACACGGAGAGCACACGCAAAATGCCTGACACTCAGAAAATAGCTGCTGTCATTGCTTTAATAGTATTTCCATGATACTATTTAATAGTATTTTCTGTGTAGCTATTGATGCTAATGAAAGTCCGTGTATCAGTATTATGCAATATTAAGAGCATAATTTTGTGTATTTTTGTGTTTGACAGATATCAAAAGCAGTATAAGCACCCAGGTGTAGAGGCCCAAGTCTGTAATCCCAGCACTCTGGGAGGCTGAGGCAAAAAGATTGCAAACTTGAGCCCAGCCTGGGCAATTTAGCAGCTTAGCAAGACCCTGTTTAAAAAAAAGAAAAAAAACTTTTTTTAAAGGCTAAGGATACAGCTCAGTGTAAAGGCCCTGGGGCCCAGTCTTAGTAGGGTTTTAAAAAAGAAAAGTGGGTCATAAGGAACATCACTGGGTGTGTAGACTTTCAAAGTAGCCCCCTCCGCCCCTTCCCCGCCCCCCAGGGGCCCACCCCAGCGCAGCGCAGTGTGGGACAGGCCAGTGTGTGGCACCCTGGGCTGGGAGGCAGCTGCGGACTACATGGTGCCCCCAAGGCCGACGGGCGCCGTTTAGGACTGTGTGACCTCTCCACAACGCCCACTTGCCCAACAGTGGCATCTGTGGAACCTTTCCAAGTGTTAGACCATTAATGTTTAACACAAGGACAGGAAATCGCTGAGGCACAGAAATGGTTGCGTTCAATCTCATTGCGATGGGCACAACAGGCCTTCCTTCAGGGCTGCGCGTTCTCTCTGGGCGCGGAGGCAGGGGGACAGCAAGTTCAAGCCCAGCTTGGGCAACTTAGTGAGCCCCTGTCTCGAATCAAAAAGATTCAGAAAGCGCTGGAAATGTAGCTTAGTGTGAAGGCCCCGAGGTCAATGTTCAGTCCCCACCCAGTAGGCAGAATCCGGGAGTGGTGCATCTAAAAGGTCACTGCGTGGAATCGTGGAATCGGGAGCACTGTTAGCTCAGAGGCGAGGGTGTGATCATTAACAGTCCTGGCCTCTTCCCCTGCAGGAGGGCGGCTTGCAGCAGTCCTGACCTACCTTTATTCTCACCTGTCAAGGGCAGACAGGACTTACAGAGCTTGAGCCCACAGTCCCTTCACTTCCTACGGATGGGCAAAGCCTCTTACACGCACCCCGTCAAGACGAGAAACGTTTCAAAATGCAGAACCCCAAAAGTTCCCTCGTGCCCCTTTTCTGCTGCTTGCCTCCTCTTCTTGCATCTTTCCCCTAATTTTCCAATCCCTGCAAATAAACGTGAGTCTGATTCTGGCGTTGCCTGTTGTGGAACTGACGCGGCACGGTCCGCGGGTTCCCGCAGGTGGTCAGAGGCAGCAGTCTTTCCCTCTCACAGCCCACCAGGGCCGACTGGACTGGGGCCTCTTCCTCCACCTGCTTAACCCGGAGGCCGCGGTCCCAAGTCCGGACTTCCCAGGCTGCTGGCGTCCTGAGCTGGGGTGAAGTCAGGAGCGGGTGCACGTGGGAAGCGCCCCATATCCTCCAGCCCTGTGGAGCAGCTGGGGCAGCTGGGCTTTCCCTGTGCACAGCATGGGTCTCCTGGATAGGGACAGAAGGTGGCCCGTCCTCACTGTGACTCCGTGGTGAGGTGGGGGACAGAGGCAGCGCAGGAGGCCGAACTGCCCAGGTGACCCGTACTGGGATCAGTGTCCTCAGAGTGTCAGGTCTTCCAAAACTCTCAATGCCTTTTTCTTGGTTTCTAGGCAGCGGTGCTGCCTCCCACCCCACCCGCACCCCACTCCTGCCTCTACCCCCACCCCCACCCGCTCTGGCAAGATTTTCAACACCACAGGGCAGAAAATGCAAGGCTGGAAGTAGAATTGATAGAGGAGGGAGAGAAAGAGGAGAATGCAACAGTCACTCCTTCATCACAGACCTGCCCTCCTGGGCACCGCCTGTCCCAGGCTCTATGAACTCCTGTTTCATCAAGACCACCCTCTATGGGGAGCGCCTGCCTTTGGCAGGGAGAAGGGTTGGTAGCTGGGGAGAGCCCCGCGGGACCGGGGCGGGAGGGGGGGCATCCTCAAGACCCCCCCACAGGCTGATCCCTGTGCCCCGGCTCCGGGAGCGACACACGGGCACACAGAACCCACGGAGCAGGCCCGGCCTCCGCCCTGGACGGCCGCTAGCTGACCTAGACCCAGGGAGCTGTCAGAGCCACCAGGGACAGCACTGCCCTGGGGACAGGGACAGGGACAGGGACGCTGGCAAGGAGAGCTCTTAGGAGGGACGGTGAGGACAGCCAGGCAGAGGCCTCTGCTACTGCCTCATTGTCTCTCCCAGTCCCCTCTCAACCTGGCCTTGTTCCTAGGTCCCCAGCAAAGGGGACAGCCCCCCTCCCTCCTGCCCTCCCTCCCTTC
>PVLA01009304.1:25842-77162 GCA_004027455.1 Hydrochoerus hydrochaeris | reverse complement strand
CACTGCCATTCTCCTGCCTCAGCCTCCTGTGTGCTGGAATTGTAGGTATGCACCACCATGCCTGGATAAACCCATTCTTTGCAAACCATAAAAATGTTCTAAATATGTAACATGGCTACTTTCCCAATCAGACTCTTGAGTGTCCTATAAATGGTTAGTGCTAGAGATTATTTAGGAGGCAAGTCTGAGAACAAAACTAGTTGTTTGATATGAAGGTAGTCTTATTTCCACCTGCACTTCCCTTTCTAAATGTGCAGTGCTTACCTTGCTACCCCCTCATGCTAATGGTATCATGCCTACCAGTCTTTTTGAGACAGGGTCTCACTATGCAGTTCAGGCTGGCCTTGAGCTCACTTTGTAGCCCCGGCTGGTCTTGAACTTGCAACAATCCTCCTGCCTCAGCCTCCCGAGTGCTGGGATTACAGGCGTGAGCCACCACTCCCGGCTCCCTACCAATCTTGAAAACCTGTGGCACTCTACTGTTTTTCCCTGGTGACCAGTTGGTCACCATACCCCATTGTGTGGACTTAGGAAGTACCTCCTGAATCCGAATCAGACGCGTGGTATCACAGAGCAGCCTGCTGATTGCCATCGCTGCTTCCGCATCGCGGTCCTCCTGAGCCTTCCCATTCACCCACCGAGCTGCCATCAGACACACCCTCCACAGAGGCAGCCTGCCATGCTGCTCCTGCCCTGAAATGCTTGCCGTGGTCTGTAGTGGCACTGCCACCACTGTGGCCTGCTGCCTGTGCCAGTGTGGACTGTTAGTTGTCTACCGGAAGAGGAATAGAGGAGAAGAGGGTGGGCATCATGTGTGATGGTGGACATGCCAGCACCTGCCTCCTTGTCACCGCTGGTTTGAGAAGCACTGGCCCCCAGGGTCAGGTCTGAGATCCTCAGCCTGCGGGGAAGACCTTTCTTAGTCCACCCTTACCGAGCCCTCTAGCCTAGTTTTCTTTGGCCGTCCACCCTCCCACCACATCGCTCCTTCCAGGCCTCAAAGACTTTGAGTCTTTGTTTATATGCCCTTCTCAGACCCCTTCTGCTCTGGGTTCCGGGGGTGCTTTGGTGTAGCCTCTTACCACTCTTGTTACTTGTACCGTGAGTTTCTGCCCTCACCTGTCTCCCTGCTGGATTGCTGTGCTTTGATGGGCTCCAGGCACCACCCAGCTCAGTGCTCAGCCCCCTCACCCTTCTGACTGGGCGTCTTTTGCGTGTTCTGAGAAGCAGGTGGAACTCGACTTTGCCTCTTTAAGATGCATTGTGTGTTGCTGGAACCCTCATGGTGCTGGTTTCTAATTCCAGTTTCTAATCCTGAGTTCCATGTAGCCTTCCCCAGTGTTCTGCAGTTGGTCTCCTCAGCTGCCCTCTAAGCAGTGTGGGTGTCCTCTGACAGGTCAGAGATCTGTCTTCAGAGCGGTGATAGAAACATGAAATGGGGGAACTGTGAAAAATGATGACTTTTTAAAATAGTTCTAACCTGTTCTCAGGACTTTTCTAGGTTTAGGACATGCATCATCTACCTTTCCGTCTCCCTGCTCAACAACCAGGAAAGTATTTCTTTTCTCTCCATTGTTGTGTGGGATTGAAATTAAATTTTAGAACAAGGGATGTGATAAAGGCCTGTTTTTGCTTTTGAGTATCTTTAAAATATGTTCAGTCCTTTCTTTCTCTTTTGTATTACATTTTTCAAGTAAGATTTATTTTTATTTTTACTTTTAGATTTAAATGTCTCCCAGCATGGACCCCATGTGTCCATCCCACAGTGTCAGCATAGATCATGTCCAGTCTTGTTCATCTGCACTCTGCTGGTTCCCTCTTTCATGGCTGGAATGTGTTTCAGAGTGCCACATCTTACATCTCAAGGGGGTCCTCTTGCAGCCGCAGTCCTCACTTACAGTAGCATAGATTTAGCTCGAGTGGGTTTCCTCAGCAGTATTGTTGATCTGTATTGGAACACAGTTGTGATTGTGGAGATACATGGATAAAGTGCCTTTTTGTCAGTGATTTAATATTCTTCCGTTTATGCACCTTTGGGGGTCTGTTTGATTTGATGAAACCCCATTGCTTGAGAATAAATTCTGTTAAAAAAAACAACAACTAATTCCGTGAGGTTACAAAATCCTGAGAGACACTTGGGCAGGTAATCTTTTGGTCTTGAGTTCATCCATGATCACTGTAACATTCACTGTGTGTTTTTGACATGTCACTTCTGCTGAGGTAAAGCAAATCAGTATGTGGGTAGGTATGGGGAGTTTTCTGATTATTCTGGTGTTTCTATCTTACTACCTTTGTCACATATGACATTTGTGAGGTTATCCTTGAAGAAAACTCATTACACGCTTTCCCAGATCTGATGAGATTTAGAATTTGAGAAGCTTTTGATTAGCTGTCTTTTCTAAAGTGCTTTCAGCACAAAAACTGGGCTTTGAGGACCATTTAAGACTTTCTAGCTTACAAATTGGGCCTAACAACCTTAATGAGAATTTAAGGCTTAGATTAACCAAGAGCTTAATTCCTTGGAGGCAAGGAATGAGCTGCTACTGGGGTGAAATATTCTCCAATTGGGTCACCTGAGTGCATGAAAAATATTTGGAAGACTTAAGTTTTGGGTTAAGGAAGGATAAGTGACTTTGTTTCTGCCAATTATTCTTTATAAGAAAATAGTATAGAACATTAAACACATTCTTGAGGAAATGGTGTTTTTTTTGTTTTTTTTTTTAACCATATTCTGGCTGTGCCTTTCTAGTCTCACTTCTCTCTGTCAGATAGGATTAAATCTCCCTGTCAGTTTTCACTCATTCCTTTCACTTCATCTGGTCAGACCTAGTTTTGCTGCCCCCTCCCTGTCCCACACTGGCTCAGGCCCGGTTGACTTGGAGTGTTGTGCCACCTTTGTCCCTGCTTTGTGACTCTCTCTTCCCCCTTCTCCATTTGTGCCTTGAAGCCCACCTGTCCAGTCCTCCTTCAGGTGCCTGTCTCACACTTCCCTTTCTCAGAAACCTCTTTTTGGGGCCCCTGGTGCCCACATACCACACCGCAGTCTTCAGGACCCTGAAGTCCAGTGTATTTGTGTTGTGCCTCAGCAGGAACTCAGCGCAGCTGCCTGGCCTGTGTCTGTATTCCCACGCTCAGGGTAGCGATTCCTCACTCCTGTAGTCTTGTTCCATTCTCTGAGCCGCTGTGTGTTTCAGCCCAAACCCAGGAGGTCCTGTGGCTCATGCCACATGTTTTAGCAGTTCATTACTCGCTGTTCCATCTATAGTCAATTTACCAGTGAACTGTACATTCCTTTCTTTGTCCCACACAACACTTAACAGAGAACTAAGTCAGTAGGTGGTGATACCTGAGGTTGGTTTTCGAGATGTGTTTGGTAAATCTTAACAGATAATCACTGGTAGGTGGGAGTTGCCCTCCTCCTGAAAGAAGAGAGAAGGAGACAAGAAGGACAAAGCATTTGGGACCTCATCTGTGGTCTCTTGCTCTTTTAATAACTTTTAAAAAGGGACAACTAAAAACATTTCAAATCACTGCAAGAGGCTCACTTAAAGGGGCCCGTTGGGAGAATTTCTAATATGATAACCTGGTCTTGCTGGAGAACTCTCCATCAGAGAGGAAGCTGGTTTTAAAACACTGGCATGTGAAGTCAGATCAGAGCCAGAAAGAAGCCCAGGGTGCAGGAGGACAGTACGACCAGTGCCTATTGAGATACCGCCAGAGAAGTAGATGTTCCTGAAATATCAGCGTTCATCTGGGGAGGAGAAGAGAATGATCCTTCAGGGTCCCTTGAGCTGCAGTCCAGTGAACAACCTGTTCTCATAGCTGCTGTAATCAAAAGATTCTTGTTTCTTCCCACACTGAAGGAGTCTGCCTGAGCTACCTCTGGAGGGAGCTCCTGACTCCAGTGTGAAACAGTTACTTAAATTTTGATTAAGAAAAGGAATCAAGGTGTGTTATGTACATGTACCAACTTCCCTCGAGGATTGTAAAATTATATACTCCATGTGTACTAATAAACTAAAAGAATTTTAAAACATACATTTCTTGACTTCATCAAAGACGTTTTCTGTTTAGCCCACTGGTCACCTCACGCTGCCCCTCGCCTGCGCCCATTCTGGCTGGCCTTTGTTAGGGACACCGGCAGTGGTGCTCCAGGGGCCTTCCCTTTAACCATGTGCCCTGGTGGACTGGAGAACCGGCCTCCTGAGGAGCCCTGCAGGCAGGAGCAGGAAGGACAGGCCTTTCTTTTTTTCTTTTCTTTTTTTTTTGGTACCAGGGATTGAACTCACAACTGCACACTTATAAGGCAGGTGCTTATGCCACTGAGCTAAATCCCCAGGCCCCGGGCCTTTCTTTACAGCCTGCTAGAAAAGGGTTTCCTGGAGTAACTTTTCTAAAGATGGTGACTGATGTTAATTTTTAAAAATGGTTATTAGTATGTGTTTGCCATGGTTGCCTTCATTGTGGGGAGTAGGCACATGCATATAACACGTCTTTTTTTTTCATATAACACATCTTAATTCTTTTTCAATCCCCTTTCCTCTGCTCCCTCCCTTCCCTCTCTCTTCATCTTTTGGTTCCTTCCTTTACGAAAGTTCTATTTCCTGGTCTCCTGTTATCTGTCTTTTATTTTTCTCTTTAATAGAATAGGTTCTTTCCATATATACACAAAAGTAAAGAAACCAGCACCCTAGAAGCCTTGTACACCCAGTATATGATCAGCACTTGGCAGTTCTGCCACTCCCTTTCTTCACTTCCAAGAAAGTACCGTGTTATTTAAAACTGTTTTTTAAAATGTGAGTAAACAGTGCTATGCCTGGGCAGATGTTTTTAGTTTTTATTATATAGACTTCCTGGTGGAAATGCCTTTTTCATTATGGGACACTTATTTGAGTGACTGCATCCCACATGCGGCATTGACTATCTTAAGTCACTGATCGCCCTTCATGCTCCACCTGCGTGGCAC
Source organism: Hydrochoerus hydrochaeris (assembly GCA_004027455.1). Classification (NCBI taxonomy): domain Eukaryota; kingdom Metazoa; phylum Chordata; class Mammalia; order Rodentia; family Hydrochaeridae; genus Hydrochoerus; species Hydrochoerus hydrochaeris. The sequence continues at coordinate 72,196 of PVLA01009304.1, read as the reverse complement.
ATTCTGTGTAGAGAGTGCAGAAGCCCGGGCAGCAGAACCGTGGGCTGAATGTCTGGTGTGCACTGAGTTGTACATGCACTTTCTATGTTTTCTTGTATATATTTCACAATAAGCAAAATGGTGGGCTTTGCCCCCAGAGTGCTTGAAATTCAATCCAGCCCTCAGATATTTGAGAACCAGAAAAGCCACCTACAAGGAAGTACCTGTCTCTTGAGAAACACGATAAATACATCATCAGTATGTACTAAGCACAATGCACAGTGCATTCATATTTCCCGGAGAAAGGGGTGTTTGGAGCCTGAAGGACAAGAAAGATTTGGATAGATGGAGATGCAGCTATGTAGGGTGAGCAGAGACCTCACATTGGCAGGCACTGAGCTTGAGGTAGGGACCTAGAATTCCCCACTTATGGTTAAACTTAGGTGGATGTGCTCCCTAAGAGAGAAAAAGAGGCTGAGGGGAGAACTTGGAAATATCCTTCCAGATATTTGTGTGGGGAGTGGAGGAAAAACTCACTTCGTGCCAGGCATGGTGGTGCATACCAGTATTTCCAGCATTCAGGAGACTGAAGAAAGATTGCTGCAGGTTTGAGGCCGGCCTGGGCTACACGGTGAGACCAGAGCAAGACCCTGTCTCAACAAGCAAAACAAAAAAAAGTTCATCTTTTGGAGATAGAAATGTCTAAATTTTAACCCTTATGCAGGCATGGTGTACAGGTCTACAATCCCGGACTTGGGAGGTTGAGGCCGGCCTGGGCTACAGTGAGATGCTGTTTCAAAACAGAACAAAGTACACACACGCACACACACACATGCACACAGAAAGAAAGAAAGAAAGAAAGAAAGAAAGAAAGAAAGAAAGAATTTTTTATGAATTTGGACAAAGGAAAAATGTGAACATCTGTCTTGTCATTTCAGTCCCAGATTAACAAAGAAGATTACATTAGCATAACCCAGTGGCAGTAAGAATCACCTGATCTCGTCCCAGAAGTTGTTTTCTGTGGGTGGAGAGGTTGTGCTGCATATTTCAGACCATACTGGTCACCAGGGCGATAGAGGTAGGACTGGAGCCATGCCTCTCAGGACAGCAGTGAGCACATTGGGTTTTTTCCTGAGCTGATTCTGGGAAACCAAACATTGATTTCAGCAGCATTTTCCCATATCTTTGCTTGATAGCCTCAGGATTATCTTGAATAACACCCAGTTTTACACTTGTGCAAGGAACCCTCCCTGTTTCCTTCTCCTGAAACTAACTAGCTTGGTGAGGTTGGTTTATATGTTTATCAGGCTCCACATGGACAGAATGGTTTATTTTGTAGGAGTTTTTGTCTACAGTCTTACAGTTTGCCCACTGTTTCTTCTCATGTGGCTAAAACCTTTTTTAAAAGCAAGAATCTTGCCTGATACCAATTCTCATTACTAAAGAAAAAGCCAACACTTTTTTCCCCGTTGCTCTTCACTGTACCTTTTCCCATGATGCTTTTTGTTTTTATTTTGCTAGCTTTCCATCTTTAATCTCTTTGTTTCTTCTTCCTTGTGTGTGTGACACTAGAGATTGAACCCAGGGCCTTCACCCTGAGCTACATCCCTCACCCTTTTAAAATTTTTTACTTTTTAAAATTTTGAGGCAGGAAGCGCCTGCGTGGCAAGTGCAAGGTTGTGAGTTTGATCCCTGGTACCAAAAAAAAACCAAAAAGTTTCGCTAAATTTTGAGACAGGGTCTCACTAATCTGCCCAGGCTCTGTTTGAACTTTTACTCTTCCTGCCTTAGCCTCCCAGGGTACTGGAATTACAGGCATGTGCTACCATCCCTGGCTTTGACTTTAACATGTGTGTGTGTGTGGTACTGTGTATTGAACCTACACAGTTGTTCTACCACAACTACACAGTTGTTCTGTGATGTTCTACCACAGAGCTACATCCCTAGCCCTTTTTCATTTTTTATTTTAGACAGTCTTGCTGAGTTGCCCAGGTTGGCCTCAAACTTGTGATTGTCTCTTTTGAAATGTGGAAGATTTCAAGCATCTGTACAAAGAATAGTAGAATGATCCTCTCATGATGTTCTCCCATCATTAATGGTCCAACACTCTTTGTTTTGGTTGCATGTACACAATAATTTTCTGTAATGAATTCAAGCAGCTCTTGGATTCAAATGAGTTTTAAAGAAGAACAATATCTATGGAATGAATCATCATTGCATCTCAGAAACCACGCAGCAGTTTGCTTGCCTCTGTGAAGCGGTCTTAGTGGTTGGGTTTTTCCCTGACCCACACCTTTGCAGAAGCTTATCTAGGTATCCAGTTTTACTGAGTAGATGGTGAATAATAAGATGATCCTTATGTTCCTTCCCACCGGAGTTCATCTCCTAAGACTAACAAGCCTGGTTCTTATACATCTATTTGTACTGGGAATCCTTCCCTGTTTCCACTGACATCCTGTGTCTTGTGGTACAGGGCCATCCTGGGACTTGAGGCCTCAGAATCAGGTGACCAGTGCATAAACTATAGAAAACCAGGAAAATCTGCATCTGAAGATAAGTCCATGAGACTGAGCAAACACTGTGCAGCAAGGATCAGGTTACTAACAGGAGTTCCAATCATGTCAGTCTCTGCGTTTTGTTTCTGGTGTGTTCCTAGGCTTTGACCTTGTCGTTTTTATCTGTGATACCCTGAGTGACTGAAATAAACTAAAAAGATGCCTTTTTGTACTGCCCTGCTTTCTCTGGAATAGGACATTTTTGCTTCTCCTCGCTCACACAGCTTCAGGGCCACATTGGAGTTCCTGGGTCCTAATTGTACCTGGACGAGTTTGTTTCAGGCAGTGAATGTCGTGTGCCTTTGTTTCCTGTCTGTTGCATCAGTCTGTTTGTGAGAGTGTACCGAGAGGTGATTAATTGGGAAGATAAACATATGCTTACTGACTGAAAGTTCTTCCTGTTTCCTAAAGTGTTTTCGATTTAGTGAATTGTTTGCTGCCCACAGACCACAAGCTGTTGATAGAGAAACCCCTGTTCATCTGCTTGGCAGATTCTCTGATATCAGTCACAGTCTGTTTTTATTGCCTCCATTCGAAAAGTAAATGTTTGTTGAAAACATAAGGTAGATTTGTTCTGCTGTTCACATATCATGCCGTGCTATTAATTTGAATATTAATTATTGGAAGTTTGATGCACAATTAAATTGAAGATTGAAAAGTGGACTTGCTGGTCCTTTCCACTTACTTGAGCTTCATCTAGAGTGCTGTGACCAAATGATGATTTTCACTTCTGTGTTGTATATACTTCTGTTATTATGAGCACTGTGCCTTTGTGTAAGACCTGGGCCGTTAAACCAATGCCAGTAAATACTAAGCCTTGAAAGATTTCCTTCATCTAAGAATGTCAAGTGATAAGAAGGATTGGACAGCTGTCCTACCATAAGCAGAGCCACTGGAACTCTGCAAACAAAATCCTACTAGAATGTTTGCTGCTTTGCCCCCCAGCTCTGAAGCTGTGTACAGCGTGACTGTAACTGTGCGTTTTGATTGGTGGCAGGACCTCCTCACTGTGCAGTCTCTTGCTTGAGGATTTTGCATGTGCTGGCACTCATGCCCTTTTACCTCACCAACATCGACCCAGACAATCAGGAGCCTCCTTGCAGTGTGTGCCCAGGAGAACCTAGGCAGGGGAAATCAGCCATTTTTAACTGCTGGGATTGTGAAATTGATTTCAAGCAAAAGCTGTTTCCTAATTTATTTAGGAAATTAATTGGAGAAAAGGAATGGAGACTAGAAGTAGCTCCTGAGAGACAGGAAGGGTCCCACATGGGTTGCCCGCTTTTTCCTAATTTAAAAAGCAATGCCTGCTCTTGTACAAGTTTTAAGAAATATTGAAAATTTTAAGAAAATATAGTGTACTTTGGGGGTTTGCTTATACTGCAAATAAAAGTAATGCACAATGAACATTTTTACAACTCTTCCTCTAATGTTCTTCTATTTTATAGAGATTTTCTCTCATTGCTGCATTAATAGTGTCTGTGCAATGTTGTACTTTCTCCTGCACCTAACAGCATAAAGACTGAAAACTTCATTAACCCTTTTAGAAGCTTTAATTTTTTTTTTACCAAACAGATATTCCATAATTTAACCACATTATTGAATAGTAATGGCATTTGTAATGATATGGTAAACATCTTTATATAAAACTAGATTGTATAGAATCCCAGTTAATGAATCAAAGGGAATCAACACTTGAAAGTTCCAGGATGGCTGTTACAGGCTGCTCCCAAAGGGGGTATCTGTATTTACCACCCAGTGAAAATCTGTTCTTTAAACCACAGTTTGACATTTCTGAACGGGAATATCTAGCCGTCCTCTAGGTATCTGGCAAGATAATGAATTGGGTTTTGGAAGTCCTTAAAGTTCCAGATAGTGATCCTGTCACCCCTTGCCCACTGTGGCTTATGACCAGTTCTTCCTTCTGTATTCATCTCCCAAGTTATATGGAAGTTTCTTGACAGCAGTTCTCAATTTGATATCAGTGACAATTATAGAACTTACGTTTGTGTCTTTGTGTTTCCTAAAGTGCACTCACGTACATTACCTCATGTCAGTCAACCTTCGTGGCTGGTATAACTTAGGACTAGGGCCTGGGATGTTCTCAAGTGTGTCTGACGATGCCTTTGTTCTTTTGCACAGATCCAGTCCTTCAGGTCCCAACACACGTGGAGGAGTAAGTTTTCTCATTTGCTCAGCACTTCTCTTTAATTCATGGCCTCATTTATTCAGTAAGCATTTGGCAGGCTAGTAGCTGGGATACACATGCACAAGTTTAAGGTATAACAAAAATGAGTGAGGGCTGAGAGTGTAGCTCAGTGGTAGAGGGCTTGCCTAGCATGTGCAAGGCCCTGGGCCTGACCCCCAGCTGGGGGTTGGGGAGGAGAAAACGAAGAGAGTGAGACATACTAAGTCTTACAGCTGCTGTGATGGGAACAGTAGTGGTGGGGTGTCCATTCCTTCTGGGAGGCTGACAGTGGTATTAAAAAGACTTACATAAGTAACATGGAAGCTGAGTTTTAAACTTTTGAAGTCTGGATCTCTCCCTGGAGAGGGAGATGATTGTGGCCTGCTCCTAGAGTACATGTGTTAGATGAAAAAGTTGGGTGTCGTCTGTAAGAGCCTCAGGTGATGGTGCGACCTCAGCTGAAAAGAGACCCAGAAGAGCCCCTGAGAGACTCAAGTTGTAGTCCAGTCTTCCATGGGTTGGCTCACTGAGGTGGCCTCCCGTCAACTTGGTAGGAAGCTGTTGATAAACCCCTGTTCATCTCCTTGGCAGAGTCTCTGATACCAGTTTTCAATCTGCTTTTTTTGCCCTAATTGGAAAAGTTAATGTTTGTTGAAAGCTAAAGGTAGATTTGTTCTGCCCATTCATGTATTATGCCGTGCTATTAACTTAAATATTAATCATTGGAAGCTCTATGCACAGTTGAAAAGAAGAGTAAAAAGTGGACTTGCTGGTCCTTTCCACTTACTTGTGCTTCATCCAGAGTGCTTTGACCAAATGATGATTTACACTTCGGTGGTTTCTCATGACTTCCTTCACAGGTGGCTTTTCTCCACATCGTAGGGGTATTTTATGTATCTGTGGTGGCAGTGAAGGAGCAGTGGGTGGTGCTGTCACACACACACACACACACACACACACACACTCACACACACCCCTGTTCCCCACTCATCCTGTATTATGGCTTTGCATAACTTTGATGGTTTGTTCTGTGCCTGGGATGTCCTTTATCATTGATACTTGTGATTTAATTTCCAGGCCTGCCTTCCTTCCAGATCCCAATGATGGAAGCCTGTATACACTTGGGGGCAAGAATAACGAAGGCTTGACGGTGAGGGTTTTTAGCTTCCATGTGTATTCTGGGAGTTCCTAACTCTGTCCTTAACTGTGTTGGCACATGGAGTTCACCTGAAATATTAAACTTCTGAGAAGCTGAGTGTGGTAGCACATGCCTGTAAATCCAGCACTTGGGAGGCTGAGGCGGGAGGGTCCTCGTGTTTCAAGCCATCTTGAGCTACATAAGCAAGTTCAAGGCCAGCCTCAACTACATAGTGAGACCCTGTCTCAGAAAAAGACTTCTGGAGATTCTGATTCAGGTGGTTTGGAGTGAATCCTGGGCATCAGTATCTTTTCAGAGCTTCCTAAATGAGTTTTCCTACATGTGTAGCCAGAGTTGAGCAAAGAGACCCAGGCCAGCAGTTGCTGGTGGCCCAGCCAGCACACTGAGAGGATAAAAGTCTTCCTGGTAACAAAGTTTTCTCTAACTTGATACCTTCAACTTGGGAGGAAGGGATGTAGCTTAAAATACTGTCTCCAGCCCACCCCTTTCTAGAGAAGCATGTGGTATTCTACCCTCAGCTCCTTTTGGGAATGTAGACTTGTGATTTTCACTCTTTGCTACACACTTTTGTGATGTGGGGAACTCCTAAAAATTACTGAGCATAAATTAGTCTCCCATGAACTCTGTGTAGCCCAGGCTGGCCTCGAATTTTAATCCTCCTGCCTCTGCACCTCACATGCTGGGATTACAGCCATGCACCACCACACCTGGCACATTTTTCCTTTCCTAAGGCTTAGTTTGAATGTTGGGATGATGGCCAAATCCAGATTATTGATTACTGTTTGCACTTTTGTTTTTAACACTATAGAGAAATCTTTTTGTTTTTTCTTAGAGAAAAAGGTGACAGTGTTATGGAATCCTGAGTTTCTGTAACAGCAGGTAGAACAGTTTCAAGAACACAGGATGTTCCAAAAATAAAGTGCACTGAAACAAGCACTAACCAAAAGGACATGTCAGATGTCAGCTGTAGACTCAAGAATCAGTTTTATGATGAAATATGTTGAAACATTTGGATTCCTTCAAATTTCTTTTTCTGGCACCTACTATAACTTCCTTTTTATAATCGAGAGATTCAGTTTTCTTCTGGTTTTTCAGTAGACAGTTATTTGCCAAAGAGAACACCAAACATCTCTTTGCTATCTCAGACCCTGGTGTTGTCCATGTAATACTGCCTTCTCTCAGAGCTGATGCTGGGCCCCAAGATTCCTTCTCTTTAGCGCTAATGTTGCAACTCCTTTCCACTCTAAAAAGCATTGTCATTCTTGCTAGCTGGTGTCCCTTTGTCAGTACTCCAAGACAGGAGAATCCTTTCTCCTACCTTTAAATGTACAGACCTCTATGTTGGAGTAGGTCTTTTCACACAAGATTTACGTCACTTAGGGTAGGTGCCCTGGGGAGGAGACCTGTGGGCCCTCTACATAGTGTATAAAGCAAAGGAGTCCGTTACAGAACTCAGCCCAGGGCACCTCCTTTTCCTTGCGTTCCAGTTAGGAAAACTCATGTCTGTTAAGTGCTTCTTTCTTTTTAGCAGAACGGGGTAACACAAGCACACTGCCCAGTAAAATTTTAGTAATTGCACAAGATTTGATTAACTTATTTTCTTTCTTTCTTTCTTTTTTTTTTTTAAAGAAACTTCCCTTTACCATCCCAGAGTTGGTACAGGCATCCCCATGCCGAAGCTCAGATGGAATCCTGTACATGGGTAAGAGTTCCTGTTTTCAGCACTAAAACTTGGATCTCTTTTCCAGTGAGTCCTGGAATCCAGGAAAGTAGCAGTCAAGAGAGAGGACTGCTGTCACTCCCTTGCCAATCCTTTGGGAGAGGCCTTTCTGCCTTGATTATGTTGTGGTACTGTTCATGCCAGGATCGGCTGACCAATTAAGAAAAGGTTCCCCCTAGCTGGGAGAAATATTGACGCTATTAATGTGGTTATTCATTTAACAAGCTTTTAACTGCTGGGTTGGCCTATTTCTGTGATTTTAAGATTGCAACATAGCCTGCTGCAATTGGATGAAATTTAAAGTGAATATAATAGTCTGAGCCAAGGAAGGGAAGCCAGACCTGGTTACTAATTATAGGACTTTCTTAGTATTCTCTGCTATCAGAATATTGAGTAGAAATAGCACTTAACAACTTGTCTAGATAAGCTGTCTTCGTACCTCAAGGGTTACAGTTTTCAAAGCATCAACTCACCTTCTTTTCTTTACCACTTTTCTGCCAAAATGTCAATAAAAATGAAATTGTAACACAAAGGAGAACTGTATTTATCTTGAAATCATGGTAGTAATAATAGCTTATGTTTATATAGGAGCTTTTTTTTTTTTTTGAGGAACTGAAAGTGCTTATTGCTTATTCATGCCTTGGAAGCTTATGTGTGTTTCTGGGTTTCAGATGGAAGCCAGCTTTTAAGTTTTTGCTAGGGACACAGGGATTCTTGCGTCCTGCCAGTCCTTCAAACCGAGGAACTCCCAGCCTAAAGGTTCAAAGGAAGTAATCAACCAGGCTTTCTCTGTCCTGTGGGCCATTCCCTAGGCCCATCTGACCATCTTCTGACCTTCTGTGTCACTTTTTGCTATTTAGGCTTTCAGCTTATGCTAGCAGTTAGTTACTTATTTAGGACATTGGGGCATTGTGTTTCCATCATCTTTGTGTGGTGCCCTCTTAATTGACTTCATTAAGTGTATTTAAGAGCGTGGTAGTTGCCCAATTTATTTATTGAAGTTGTAGCCAGGTTATGCAGCCTATAATGGTCCTTGAAGTAAGCATATGTATATCATTCCAAATGGGAAGAATTTATGGTCAGAACTGCTTGGTGACAGTTTCATTTTGTCTTCATTTTTTAAAAAAATATTAAGATCTTATTTTTGAGAAGAGAACTATGATCCAGGGGCAAGTTGCACACATGTTGAACTGTCCTGTCTGTTACATCTGTTAGAATGAAGTATAGCTTTAACAAATTTTAACTCCCTGTGATCCACTCCAGTATCGCAAAATTCTACTTCCAAGAGTCCTTGGTTGTAGGACATTTTTCTAATAAGTGAGTATGATACAGTTAACCAGGGGCCATGCCTCACAAAATAGAAATGCACACATCGTAGCAACTGAGTTGCTCTTCAGATTAGAAGCCATGCCTACTGTCTCACTGTTAGCCAGGATGTCCTGGTGTATATTCCACAGATACATGTGCTGTGGGTTTTCCTGATAGTATTGTTTGGCTTGTGCTGTCCACTTGTCCATAGCTTTTAATCACCTGCCCAAAGCAAGGGCCACGATCTGTCCCTTGGGAATAACATACAGCCTGGGTACAGAGGCTGAGATAATTTTGGCTTCATTAGCATCAGGTTACAACTAAGTGCACTGACCAGGCACAGGTACTAGCTAATTATAGTTATAAATGATAACTATAGGTTTTCTTCACATGTGGGCTAATTAATAAGGACGTTGGGAAATAGGAATTGTGGTTACCAGGGAGACAAACTACTGGGTATATTTCTGTATTTACATAGCTCCTACTCTGTGGGAAAAGAACTACCCTTTACAAAAGTCAAGATTTCTTCACATTTAAGGCCGTTAATCAAAGCAATAGAATCAACCTTAAAAATTAGGAGGCTTTTATTAAGCTTAATTAGTTTATTATGTTTGGAGAAATTCAATATCATAAATATAAGATCCAGTGGCCCAAGAAGTTGTTTCAATGTTATGATTTATTTTGTCACCTCAGAGAACCATAGAAACGTCTTCAGCCTGTGGATTCCAGGCCTCTCAGCATAGAGACTGTCTTGAACATCCAGAACAGCTACTTTGGCAGCAGTATATTTTTCCATGTGCAATAGGTGTAAAAGACAGTGTTCTGTGACCTTTCAGGTAAAAAGCAAGACATTTGGTATGTTGTTGACCTCCTGACTGGCGAGAAGCAGCAGACTTTGTCGTCAGCCTTTGCAGATAGTCTCTGCCCGTCAACCTCGCTTCTGTATCTTGGACGAACAGGTAAGGAATGAACCTGTGTCCAGCCTGCTTGCTTCCGGAGGAGTGCAACAGATCTCCTCCATTGGCCTCTGTTTCTGGCTTCATTCTCCAGAAGGTGACCAGGACTTTCTTCTCTAAACAGCATGATACTCGCTTTCTGTAACCCTTCTATGACCCCTATTGCCCAAGATTCGCATTTTCAGCTGCCCTCAGCCCACAGAGCCCCTGGGTGCAGTTGCTGCCTCCTTCTTGCTCATCTTTCTCTGCTGCTGTATTTGCCTCACTTAAATGTTTTTCTGCCTGGGGTGGGGTATCTGAATAACTGTGCTACTTTTACGGACTTGTAGTAGAGTGTTCCTCTATAGAAGGTATTCCTGGCTTTTTAGAAAATGTCCTCTGGTGATATAGCCCAGTGGCACAGCTCCTGCCTGGCAAGCACTAGATCCTGAGTTCAATTCCTGGTACCAAAAAAAAAAAAAAAAGGAACGAACTTGTATAAACATCAGATTAATGGTAAAAAGTCCCAGTAATTCAGGCCAAAATGATTTGGCTATTGAAAATGTCCTCTCTTCTTCCATAGCTCTGCTCAAAACTGCCCTCTGTGTAGGCTCTTCCTCTGTTCAAAGCCTGCACCCTGCCCAGGGACACTCGGTTCAGCTTTTCCTTTCTAGGGGCACATGTAACAGTGGCAGGCCCAGTGTAGTGGCCATCTATCTCACTGCCCAACATTGTCCTTTTACAGGCATGGCCAGCACGCTGTTTTCTGTTGCTTTGCGTGTCAGTTAACACTCTTCTCTACATATTTATAAATTTTACGTGCCGATTTGCTGCCTCCCCCACTGGAATATCCCTTCCCTTAGGGAAGACTTTGTTTTCTTCACCGGCTGTGTATCCACACTGGACATAGTGCCTGACGTATAGTAGGTGCTCAGATGTTTGAACGAGTGGATGGGGGAGCTTGTTGCTGTAGAGACGTGCCTTACTGACTTGTGCATATGCAGCACATCACGTGTCAGGTTTGCCATAAAAATTGTAAAACACAGCTAAAGCTAAAAGCTGAAGCAAGAATATACTTAGAAGAAAATTATACCCAAAATCTAGGCTCCTGTAAATGTGTAAGATTATTATTCATATATATTTATATTTATATGTTTTTAAAAAGCGTAGGATGAATTCATTATGATTGAGCCCTAAATTTGGTCTAACCATTCAGGTAACCAGGGCTGTACAGAGAGACAGAACCTTCCTTCAGATGCAGTGGAAACAGTGCCTTTCTGCAGATTAGAAAGGCTGCTCCTGCCCCTTCTAGAGAGGAAGCACTCTCCATCCTGCCCCTGTAAAAATCAGCTGTTGTGATTGCTTAGGATTTGTGTATTCTTTTCTCCCTCCCCTCCCCTTCCCTCCCCTCCCCTCCCCTTCCCTCCCCTCCCCTTCCCTTCCCTTCCCTTCCATCTTTTTTTTGCTTTTGGTTTGTTTTTTGAGACAGCATCTTGCGTTGTAGTTCAGGCTGATCTTGAAATCACTCTCTACCCCAGGCTGGCCTCGAATTCATGGTGATCCTTCTGCTGCAGCCTCCTGAGTGCTGGGATTGCAGGTGTGCGCCACTGTGCCTGGCTTCAAGTAAAATCTAAGTAGTGATTCCAACCTCACCTGCTATAAAAATTATCTGGTTCTTAGGTAGAACTTGGACTTTAGGTGGAATGTGTGTGCATAGGTGCACATTGTTTCCATTATCTATTGCTGCCTGTAACCACCTAACATAGTTCTTTAATATGACAGCCATTTAATTGTTTCGGATTCTGTGAGTAAGGAGTTCAGGAAGGACTCAGCAAGGAGAGATCATCTCTACGCCGCACGCAGGGCACACTCATGTCTGGGACCTTGGTTCACCTCCACATGACTTTTTCCCTCACAGATGTCTGGACTTTTTAACATGGCAGCTGGGGTTAGAATGCCTCCTGAGTTCTGAGCTCAGTCTGGGCATGGTGGCACGCACACAGTTTGAGTTTAAGGCCAGCCTGAGCTACAGACTCTGTCTCAAAAAAAAAAAAAAAAAGGTTCTGAGCTCAGAAGTCCCAGATTCTTACTTCCTTTAAAGTTATAAGACTGGCCTAGAGCCAAGGGCGGAGAAACCAACTCAGCTCTTAATGGAAAGAGTGACTTAGGGAAGAATTGGTGGTGGTAATCTTTCAGACAGTCTATACCATCTTACTTCTGGCTGTAGTAGTTTTCAACCCTTCCACATACAGACGTATCAAAGTCCAGCCCTTGGGATCTATATCAGGCCTGGCGGGGGATGAAGGACATCTGATCTGGAGACATGAGAATTAAAGACAAGTTCTCTTTCTCCCCCAGCCACTCCTTCCCCCAACCAGATAGATGTACAGTGGTAAGACAGAAAAGCTGGAGTAAATGCTTCCATTCAAACAGGGAAGGAAAGAGGCATGTATCGGATACTGGACCTTAGTAATTCTGAAATCCAGCTAAACACATGTTTTTAGGGAGTAAACCTACTCTAGGGGTAGGAGTATTCCTTGATTTGGACCCAGTTTTGTCCTCCATGATTTGTTTCCTAATACATTGTTTTCAGTGGTTCTTGGTTTTGTCCTCTGAGAAGTCCTCTTTTTCATAAGAAATGACAAGTTTTGTAGTTTTTTCAGTCTGTTCTCTGTTTAGTGAAAATAGGGGATTTAGTCTTTTTTTCTTTTATTTTGACTATCTTGATATTGATATTACTCCTTTAAAATCTTTGTGGGTTTCCCATGTATTGAATTATCCATTTTATTACATGAAAGCTGCACCCATACAGGTCTGCTCTGGAATGTGGAAGTGCTATGGGAAAGTACTCTGGTTCTTTTTGCCCAGCTCCGGATCTGGGACAGTTGTGGTGAACCTATGGTACATGTGCCACAGTGGGCTGTGTGTTACCATTGAAACCTCTAAAAGGTTTGCCATCACAGGTCTAGGAGGTTCTACCTGAAATCTTTCTGAGCTCTCAAAAAGGTGTAATAGTCTCACCCTGAGTTTGATCGTGACTCTGACCTAAGGCCATTTTTTTTCTCCCACTGCTCTGGATTTTCTCTTTGTTCTAAAGCCATTTTCTTTATGGAGAATCTTTTCTAGCTGGAGAATCTATCTTGGACCCTTTATGTTTCCTCTACATTTTGCTTGAAAGCTGGATGATCTTTGCTTTAGCTCATTGTCTCGCGGTATATCATATGCGGCTAAGACAAGCCGTTTAGCAGTTTCTGCTTTCTACCTAGACAGCTCCTCAGCCAGGTCTTCCAGTCATTACTTTTTCCCAGTTAATGTAAGCACGTCATGGTCGCAAGCTGTGTCACCCTGTTTCAGCTTCTAATGGTAGCTTCCTCTTGCTTATTCAAATCACCACCAGCAGTCTCCTTGTCACCTTTCTAGCCTCTAACTGGTCACACAGTCAGTGCTGCAGTTCTCAGGTTTCTTTTATGTCACATCCCACTTCTAGGTACTAAGTTTTAATATTGTCCATCTATTGCAGTATAGTAAACCACCCCCCAGTTAGTGGCTGAAATAGTTGTTACCCTGCTCATGACTGTGAGCAGTGAGTTCCAGGATGCAGGGAGAGGGTGACTTGTCTCTGCTTCACAGCTGTCTGCTCAGCTCACTCATGTGTGGGCCTGCAGTTCTTGGTGGCCTTCATGTTCCATGTGGATAGTCTGGACTTTTAAACATGCAATTTAGGGAGAATTTATTTGTTGTAACTAGGTAAGTTTGACACTTCAGTAGGTGCCACGGTCCCTTTGTGGTAATGGGCTTGTCTGTGTCATCCAGAATACACTATCACCATGTATGACACCAAAACCCGAGAGCTTCGCTGGAATGCCACCTACTTTGACTACGCAGCCTCACTGCCTGAGGACGATGGGGACTACAGTAAGTGCTCGCGAGGCTGGCATGGCCCCTTCCACCTGTGGGAAACAGTTGATGCAGAAAGCAGAATTTTCTTGTAAGACACCCTTCTTCACTAGGTTCTGGACTTCTGTAGGCTTACAGTAAATACCTCCCATAGTCAGTGTGGCAGGATCCTGGGTGAGAAGTCTTGGGGGAACTGAAGCAAAATGCTGGTGAGTTTGAGGAGTGCACGCCTTACTGAGTCCTATGTGTCACAGAAGAAATTTAGTATAAGCTTTTGACCAGTATAAATACAAACCAGCACGTGACATCAATAATCTTATGGAGAAGGCCACTCTGACGGTGGCTTCTTAGTTATTTCTAGTTACTTCTTTAGTTAGCACTCCCCCAACTCAAGTGATAACTGAGAAAGCCAATTTTGTCATCTTAACATTGGTATCTGAAAGTCTAATTCTGCCTTTTCTAGTCCAGGACCTAGAATAGTTTCATCTGTCTCTGAGTGCTCCTTCGTGAGTCACATGAACACAGGTGTGACTTTGTTGAGTCTTAGTTTTTTTTTAATTTTAGCTTTTATTAGTACATGTTTACAGTGCATAATAATAACATTCATCATGGGGAAGAGATACATGTACATAACACATCTTAACTTTTTTACTTCTCCACCCTTCCTTCCCCCTCAGTGTCTTGATATTGAGGACCCTGAGCACATTTTTGGAATCAGTGAAATTGTTCTGAGAATATTCTGGAAGTCTTGTTTCCTCTAGCCAAGAAAGTAGAGGATGTGGTCACAGGATGTGGTGAATACTGACGTGTTCTGCTGTTTGATGCTTACAGAGATGTCCCACTTTGTGTCCAATGGCGATGGGCTGGTGGTGACTGTGGACAGTGAATCTGGGGATGTCCTGTGGATCCAAAACTATGCCTCCCCGGTAGTGGCCTTCTACGTCTGGCAGCGAGAGGGTCTGAGGAAGGTGATGCACATCAACGTTGCTGTGGAGACCCTACGCTACCTGACCTTCATGCCTGGGGAGGTGGGCCGCATCACCAAGTGGAAGTACCCGTTTCCCAAGGAGACCGAGGCCAAGAGCAAGCTGACGTGAGTTAGAACTCAAGGTCAAGCAGGGCAGGGGCACAGCTGGGACCCTGCCATTCTGCTTTTTCTGAAGCATTTCATATCCACACTGGTGGAGTTCGGGTTCAGGCAGACGTCCCTAAGGACGGGAGCGTGACAGCATGAGAACTGGGGACACCCTTTGATGCTTCAGAGTTCTTGAGTATCAAATAAAAACATGTGATGGGAAGGAGACTGCCAGTAGAACTACAGTGTAATTCAGATATATCTCTTGTAGAAATACTAGAGATTAATTCTTTTCACTTTATGCATTTTCTAAGTTTTTATTGTTAATGTTCCTATCCAACACTCAGCAGGCTTGTATTCTCAGTCTCCACCTATTAATAAGTCTGTCACTGAGTCACTTAACAATGTCAATCCTCAGTTTCTTACTTTATAGGGAAAGTCAAGTAAGATAACGTGTTGCTAAAGTGTAAGCCCCCGCTCAGGCGGAAGGTGTTTGTTGGGAGAAGTTTGGGTAGCTTAGCGGGAGACCTGCCTGACAAGGCTTTGACAGCAGTAACCAGAGGGTCTGGAGTGCAGTTCCTCCTCTTCTCATGCCGGCAGCACAGCCGTGACCCCTCCATCCCCTCTGAGAGGCCTCAGGCAGGGACAGATCACTGGCCAGAGGACTAGAATTTCTGAGTTTGGCGTTTCTTTTGCCTTAGTTTTGTAGCTGAATGTTCTTGGGGCCTTGGCAGAGCCTCTACTCCATGAAACCACGGGACTGTGTGGTAGGGATCTGGGGGTGGTCAGTGTTCACGTGTGCTGGCCAAGGCCATTACAAGGCTTTGGCGGCGAGTGCTAAGCGTTCGGTCTCCTGACTGGTTATTGGATATGATCCTTTCCGTAGGCCATCTTAGGCATGGTCTAGTCTGGTCCTGCCATTCTACAGATAAGGAAACTGAGGCTTGCTGGTGGATGGCTTGTCCATATTTCTCTAGGTGACAAGTGACTCTGAGGCCTAAAGTGTCCTGTTCCCTGGCAGTGCCTACCGCTGCTTTTCCCATGCTGGGGCTGGTAGCTGGGCTTATGATGCTGCTCTCCCAAAGGCCCCTTTTGTGGCATCTGGACCTGAAATGACTGGAATGTGGGTGTCTCCTCTTTCCAGGCCTACCCTGTATGTTGGGAAGTACTCCACCAGCCTCTATGCCTCCCCCTCCATGGTGCATGAGGGGGTCACCGTTGTGGTGAGTTCACTGTGGGGTTCACAGATATGGCCATCTCTGTTTTAGTAAAAAGTGAACTGAGCTGCGTATGGTGGCACGCACCTGTCATCCCAGTACTAGGGAGGCTGAGGCAGGAGGATTGCATGAGTTCCAGGGCAGCCTGGACTACACAGTGAGACCCTGTCTTTAAAAAAAAAAAAAAAAAAAAAGAAGGACTAAAAAGAAGGACCTGGAGTTTTATGTGAATGTTCTGCTTGTTAAGAATTCAAAACACAGGGCTGCAGGTCTCAGGAATGTCTTCCTGCACATGCCGGCTGCTTCTTTAAAAGCAACATACCTGACAGTAACACTCGCTAAAGCCAGGAAGCCCTCGTTGGCTGTGTTGCCTTGGTGTTCAGGCTGAACTTCCCAGGCAGTGTCCAGGCCCCCCACAGGATGGTCCGCACAGTGTCCCCCACTGCCGTTGCTTTCTGTGTGGGAGCTGCGTGGCCCAGCCGATCCCCGAGCCCCTGTTGTTGAGCCTTCTTCTGAGCCTTCTTCGGGACTTGACACTTGGTGCCCTTCCTCCCCCTCTTCAGATCCCTTCCAGGCTTATGCCTTCCCCACCCCCACCCGTCCCTGCCCCTTTCGTGAGTGCTGTCTGCACCTGCAGCCTTCTGACACAGCCACGCACCCCCATCCCTCCAGGGCTGGGCTGGGAGGTTGTCTGTCCCAAGAGTCCTCAGTAGGCTGGCCATTGCTCCAGCAGTAGGCAGTGTCTGCCTCTCTCAGCTCTGCAGCAGGCATGTGGCTGGAGCTTGTCCCCCACCGCGCTCACCTCATTTGTGACAAGAGCCATGCACCCCGCGCCTTCACTTAGATCTGCTTCTCCCGATCTTTCTTCTCAGAGCCCCTCCCAAAGGCCCAGTATCCGCAAGCGAGAACTGTCATTTCCTGAGGGTAGAACTTCCCTTTCCCAGTCCTGGGGCCTTTGTGCCATGCTCTGACTGGCCTAGCCTGGCCCCACACTAGAACCCACTCAGCCGAAGCCACGCAGTTCCTTCCAGGCTGGGGAGGGGTGCTGCAGGACCTGTGAGTGCGACCCCCAAATACTCACCACTCCTGTCTCTGCAGCCCCGAGGTAGCACTCTTCCTTTGCTGGAAGGCCCCCAGACCGATGGTGTCACCATTGGGGACAAAGGAGAGTGTGTGATCACACCCAGCACAGACCTCAAGTTTGACCCTGGGCTCAAAGGGAAGAGCAAGCTCAATTACTTGAGGAATTACTGGCTTCTGATAGGTAAGTGCTGGGCTCTTGTTGTGGCCTTAGGTGGTGGCCTGCTGCCTCCTGGTGGGCAAAAACGCCCTTGCTGGTTTCCTGCTGCCTTTGACTCCAAATGTATGTAGTGCTCTGTTCACTCCAAGGTGGCTGTTTAGATCTTGAAGCATTTTTATTCCCAAGGAGAACAAACAAGGTAGCTGGGTTATGAGTGGGTTCTCAAAAATTGTTTAATGTTCCAAAACTCAGCTACAGAGTAACAAAGTACACGATTATCTGACATGAGAGTGTCTGCTCCTCAAGTCATTCTTGAGAGTGACTCTGTGCCAAGTGGACAATCCTTGTTATTTTCATTGCATAGCTAAGGAGACCGAGGCTGTTCCCGTGGAAGGTTGGCCCAGAGTCTGTGCGGGTGAGCGGCTGGCCAGGGGGTGGCTGAAGACTCGGGAGGGTTGAGTTGTGGAGTCGGTGGCCGCTCTTGGGTCAGGGCAGGGCGGTCCTTGGTGTGTGTGTGCGTGCGTGGGGCCTCTTCTCCCTTCCTTTTCTCTTCTTTTTGTGGTGCTAAAGATGAAACCAGGGCCCTGTTCATGTTAAGCACATGCTCTACCCTTGTGCTCACCACGTTTTCCTCTTTGCATTTTTGCTGCCGACATTGGTGGTCCTGAGGTTGAACTGGAAGTTTAGTTAGCTGTGTCACAGAGAGATAAGAGGTTGACATGACCTGAAGGCAGTGAATGTGACAAATGAAGGCAGAGGTGAGAAGTACTGTGTCCTTGGCAAGTGTCCTAATTAGAGCAGTATGGAGTTTTCTTGAGTCTAATCTGTCTTTTGTGTGCCCTCCCCCAGCACATGTGCGCGCACACACACACACACTCTGTCTCTCTCTCTCTCTCTCTGATTCTACTGCCTCCCTGCCAAAAGCTGGGGAGAGATGGGGACGGGTGCTAAGACTGGTGGGGGAGGTTGGCCGGGTTGCCAGAGGCTCTGAGGCTACTGAGGTTTCTCATTCTCCTCCTCTTGGTGCCTGCAGAAAGATGTGTCGTGGCTGGGGACGCAGGTGTCTGCGCTGTGCAGGCCCAGGAAGCAGCGGGGCCCTCCAAGCAGTGGATCTAGGTGGGGCTGTGTGTATTCAGAAACCGCAGAGGGAAGCCCAGTGTGCTTGAGCTCTGATCATTCTTCTGTTTGTGTCCAGAGCCTGTTCTTTGTTCTCCTGATTCCCTGTGGCCATTTTTACCACAGTTATTATTTTTGTCAGATAATAAAGAAGATGACAAAAGAATTGTTCCTTTTTTTGCAGAGGTAGTTCAAGAAATGTGCATCTGGGATGGGCCTGTGGTAAGAAAAGGACAGCTAATTGAGCAGAGGCCATTACGTTTTCAAGGTCACTCAGTTTTACGTGCCAGTTAACTACACGCCAGTGGTTAAGATGCAATGCTAAGGAAAAGTGTGGGAGAATACAAAAAAATGTAGGTGAAAAATCTCCACACATAAATTGAAATCTCTTTAAAATAGACAAGTTGTCCAAGTAAAGAAAACTGGGAAACCTAACTGAAGTATACAGTAGTTCATTAAGGATCCCACAGTTCCGGAGTACCTTTGAGGAACTCCATACTGAGTCATTTTCACATAAGACAGTGTGAGTACTTGACGGTCTAGACTAGAACCACAGGGTGTGCCCGACTGTGTTCTTTGATTATGGACTACATGAAAGATACCCCACACTCACATGCATCTGGAAGACAAATTGGATTCTGTGAGCTCAAGAGCTGTGGTCTGTGGTTGCCCACAACCAGTGACCCTTACCTGGGATGTTCTCAGCATGAACCAGAGCTTCAGCAAGAAAACACTTACTGTCCCTGGAGGGCCTGATGCAGGAGGTCCAGGGCAGGACCTGGCCCTGTGTGTTTCACTCTGGAGTCTGACCCTGCTGGTGCTGATAATAAGTCAGTCACAGAGACTTGGTGCTATATATAAGAACATCGGGACTTTGTGATTTGGATGGTCAGAGTATGGCTCGAGATACTACTAAGGGCCCAGCAGTAGGGGAGCCAATGCATGCAGACTACAGGAGGGCGAGGAGGTTGAGGTTCGTGACCGGCATAGCCGTCTCTTTCTTGGTAGGTGCCCTGGAGACAGGTAGGACTCAGAGCCTTCTAAGAGGTGGCATTTCGAAGGAGGGCAGGAAGGGCCTGCAGCACAGGGTGTAAAGTAGAAGGGCCACCTTGTTTCTCCGGGTGTGGGTGTCTCATTACCTGCTCACCTTCCCATCCACCAGCAAGTCTGAGGCAGGCGCTGAAGTGGGCAGCCACACGGGAAACCCTGCTCCTGAGTGAAATGTATCTCAGGGCTCCCCGTGGACAAAGGGAAACTTGGGTAGTTTAAAACAAAAGTAGGTTTCCCTCCAAGAATGATGTTATTTTGTAGGCAGAGAATTGGCCTCAAAATGGGGGATTAAAGAGGGATTAAATGTAGTTCAAACTGATCTTGAATTCACTGTGTAGCCCAGGCTCGCCTCAAGACGGGGGTTAAAGAGAGATTTTCCAGACCAAGACACATACTGGTTCAAACTAGTTACTGTTTCTTTTTATCTTAGCACAGCACCGTATAATCTGATAGGTTTGGGAGAACAATGGAAAGATCCTAAGGTGAGTGAGACCTAAATCAGGGTGAGGTCTGATCCCAGTGAGAGAATGGAAAGAGAATCCTACCCGGCTGCTGACAGTCTGGGTGGAACAGTGGCCTGGATCTTTTGGACTACATTTAGAGTCACTTTTTAAAAAAAAATTTGTTTGTTTGTTTTACATAGGATCTCAGCGTGTAGTTCAAGCTGGCCTTGAATTCACTGTGTAGCCCAGGCTGGCCTCAAACTCATGGTGATCCTCCTGCTTCAGCCCCTTGAGTGCTGGAATTATAGGCAATGTGGACCATGCCTGGTTGGAGTGACTTCATTTTAGAACTAAACAGATTATCAAACCTATGAAATCCCAGGTCCTGACCTTAATCATCTTTGTGTCTCTTATGGTAATTTGCACCCAATAGATGCTCCCATCAGTGTGTAACAAATACCAGGTAGTGATGAAGTAGTTATGCGGACAACAGTGAGAGACCTACAGGCCCCCCTCCCCCGTCCGTCTGGCAGGTTGCTCTTGTTCTCTTATGGGTAATTCATCAGGTAGAAGCTTCCATATGGGTAGCAGGAGGGCTGGAAGTCCATTGGAGTAACTGAGATGTTAACACGTTTGGGAGCCTTGGCAGAGTGATGTTTCTGGGGAAAGCATGGAAAGCAGGGCTCCTTGGACTTCAGATGGACATAATGCTTCATTTGGGAGTTGGACACCGACAGCACCTTGCTTTGAATGTGTCCCAAATATTCTGATCCCTCTTGTGACAAGGACATTTCTTTGTTCTCATTGGGAGTCTTAGAATACTGTGTTCCGCCACTGATTAATCTGATTTCTGCTTTGATGGCATCTTGGGGTGTTTTCATTCATTTCCTCTCTTTCTAGCTGTGAAGTTTTGCCTATGGACCCCCAGTAGCTAGCAAGTGCTACTATAGTTCAGTGTTGAGTGTTATCACTGCTTGGGAAACCATTCTCACTAAAGATTCGTTTCCTCTCATAGGACACCACGAAACCCCCCTGTCTGCATCCACCAAGATGCTGGAGAGATTTCCCAACAATCTGCCCAAACATCGGGAAAATGTGATTCCTGCTGACTCCGAGAAAAAGAGCTTTGAGGAAGTGAGTTAGGAAGTGAACCAACCCGCTGTGGCTCGTCCCGTCCCGTGAGGTGTCGGGGTTAAAGCAGTAGACTTTGCCCTTGCAGTGGAGCACTGCCCCAGAATCATAGCAGATGAGATAAGTGGCCAAGGGTGGATGGGGTGCAACAGGAAGCAAGCAGGGAGGGAAAGTGCAGGACAGGCAGCAGGACAAGCGGGACCTAGAGGGAGGGACACGTGGCACTTGGCTTGGTGAGCAGGAACCGGAAAGCACTGGAGGGCAGGCAAGGCTGAGCAAGATGAGGCAGGGTGGGAATAAGCTGGAATGAATGTCAGTGGGTTGTGCGGAAACAGCTACTGATTAAAGAGCAGTGGGAAACGAGCTCACATGCGTACAGAGGAACTGTGTTAGCAGGTTGGGCTGGAGGAGTAGCGTCCTGTAAAGAAGCAGGGAGACCTAAATGTTAAGAAGCTAAGGGCAGCCTATTGACAGTGGCCTCCGAGCTGGGCGTGGTAAAGCACGCCTGTAATCCCAGCACTGAAGAAGCTGAGGCAGGAGGCTTGCTGCAAATTGGAGGCCAGCCTGAACTACATGGCAAGACCCTGACTCAAAAAAATTTAAAAAAACAAGTAAATGACCTTCTTTGGCTGTTCAGTGTGGCAAAGGCTTGGTCTGGCAGGGTCCTGGTGAGAAAAGAGCCTTAGGTAGTGGGGAGGCCATCCCACGTGGTAGCTGCTGAGATTGTTGTAGGCTGTAGGAGACAGGGTGTAGCATCCGGGGCTCGGCTGAGACAGATGGCTCACCTGCATTAGAGGGGAGTTGTGTTAAGGGGTTTCCACATGGAGGTAGGTAGAGCCAGGATTCTCACAGCATCCCTTGGCCAGAAGCCAGAGTGGGGAGAGTAGGAAGTGCTCCAGGTCAGGTTCTGAGAGTTTGGGTAAATGAGTTCAGCAGCCCCACTGCACTCAACCACAATCCCCTTCGCCTGCCTCCTCTGCTGGTGCTTCCTCTTACCTTCTCTCAGTCAGAGGCCAAAGGGTCAGAGAGGCCGTCGTCCAAGTCCACACAAGTCCAAGTCCATACAAGTCAGCTTTCTGGGGTATAGAGCAGGGGCTCTGTGGCAGAGACCCTGCATGATTAGCAGAGGGGCTAGAGGGAATCTGGAGGCCTTGGAGAGCCTTCAGGACTGGCAGTTCCTACAGCCCCACCATGGAAGCTGGGGGTTCAGGATGGAGACAAGGCCTGGACTGGGAAGGGCCAGGAGAAGGAGGACAGGTGCTGATGTGGGCACCCAGTAACAACAGATGCGCTTGAGAGACAGAGCTTTGTCCAAAGGCAGAGGAAAATCATGGTCTTTGCAGAGCCCAGGGCACAGTGTCTGTTGGCCTTCACCTCTGGAGAGAGCCAGGTGGAGAAATACACTCATTCTTAAAACAGCAGTCTTGAGTAGCATGGCCCTGAAATCCTATCTAAGCCATGAATATGCATTATTGAATACTAAAAAATAAAACTATAAAGGCGAAAGTAAGACAGTATCCTTAATCTAATGCACCCAGCTAGCTGGCTTTGTATACACTCATGAGCAGGTGCAGCTAAAGGAATATTGCTCCTGCCACATACTCAGCAAGCATTCCTCAGCCTGCTGTGCGCTAGGCAGCCCCCCCCCCCCAACTGGGAGACACTGAGGGGCATGAACAAAGGGAGAGGTCCCTGGGCTCAGGGAGCAGTGGAAAGGGAGTAAAATGACACAAGGGGCAAACACCTGGAGTGGGGAAATGCTACCGCATGTGATAAATCCGTGCACATGACCGGGAGGCTATGATGATTTCTTTGGGCAAAAACAACCTGCCTGGAACACTAGGTGCTTGAAAAGAGAGCAGTACATTTTTCTAAAAAGTTACAGAAACCAGGCATGGTGGGACATCCCTGTAATCCCAGCCTGGGCTACATAGTGAGCTTGAGGCCAGTCTGAACTACATAGCAAGAGCCCGTCTTTCTCAATCTCTGTATATATTCTGTGGAGTTCCAGAGATTCTGGGAGGAGGGCTCCCTTTTTATTTGATTTGATTTGGGCCTTATAAATAAATTTTTGTTTAGTAAAGGCTAAATGCTTTCTGATGCTTTTTTAAAACTTTGGGAAAAATAGAATTCTTGAATAGTTGATTTTAGAGTTGTGCTGAAAGTTTACAGGCTTACAGGAAAGGGCTTCATTGCTTCATAAGCACGTGCCTACACACAAGGGCAGCTTTCTTTTTCCATATGAAAAGACATCAAAGTTACTACCAACTTTGTACCAAACTTTGTTACAGATAATTTCAGAGTTTCCCCAAACACCAGTTCTACCATTAAAGAAGGAAATGTTTTGCCTTTTTGAGGGTTTTTTCAAAAGAATGTCAGAGTCTGAGGGCATTTCCTAAAATACTGCTCTGAAATTGGTTTTTAGCAATAGTAGCCACTGCAAAAATGCGTGGCCTCAGAGCAATTGCTGGGAGAGACAACAGTTACCTGACTAAGTAACTTCTGATGAGCTAAAAAGAAAGAAAAATGTAAATAGGGATTTCTTATCTTGATCAGTCACTTCATGTGTATCGGGCTAAAAATTGTGCGGTGATGTGCTAACTTTCTCCCATCCAAGGTTATCAATCTGGTTGACCAGACTTCAAAAAATGCACCCACCGCTGTGTCTCAGGATGTGGAAGAGAAGTTGGCTCGTGCTCCCGCCAAGCCTGAGGCCCCTGTGGACTCCATGCTCAAGGACATGGCCACCATCATCCTGAGCACCTTCCTCCTGGTCGGCTGGGCGGCCTTCATCATCTCCTACCCCCTGGTAAAGCTCAGCTCCTCCCTCAACCTCCCTGCTTCTCCCCAAGCACTTTGCCTGTCTCCTGCCCGTTGGCGAGATCCAGACAAAAGCAGCCAGCACATTTCTTTTCACATTTAGAGGTCAATACTTGCTTATCTTCAAAAACATTATAACTGAAGGAAGAGCTTCTCAGAAAAGGACAATTTTGAACCTAAATCTTAGTATTTTTCAATAAATAGGCTGGAAAAGGTCATTTTTAAACCTCTCCACAGATTATTTTGAAAAGTTAATTCTATCTTCTTTAGTAACAGTAGGAATAATAAGTGAAAATCTTTCCTCAAACTGTCGTTAAGTCAGCTGGAGTGAAGTAGCAGCAAGGTGACTCCCTTGACTTTCTAGTTGGAAATAAGCAAGTGAGCATCATCTATCTGGTTGAGTAGGTGATGGGTGAGAGGAGACATTGGTCCCTTTAGCAAGTTGCTTAAGCGCTGTAGTGTTACCGCCTCAGGACACAGCATTACTGTGGGACTCAAGTGACAAAGCCTTTATGGACTTGGTTTCTGCAGGTAAAGATAGATCTATGTTTTCATTTCTGCGGTCCTGTGAGGCTATTATTATGTGTCCGCTGTCCACATCAGAAGAAAGTAGGTTCTGAGAAGCTAAGTGCCTTCCTAGTATATGGTGTTTTCAGGACTTGAACAGACAGCACAAGCTAGAAGCTTCCCCAGTGGCTTGTTGGCTACACCTCGGTCCTTTTAGTCAACCTCCCATGCCCGAGTAGAATAATCCCAGGCTGTGCCTGCCCTGGTGATGATGGAGCGTCCTTAGAGTCTGTGAGAGGAGTGGGTGAGGGAGGCCGGGTCATGGGATCAGGCGGCAGGTTCTGGCCAAGTCTCTCCAGCCCCAGCCCAACTCATCCTGGCCACGCTGCTGTGGGTGGGTGGCGGCAGGCTTCTGAAAGCCCCGCTTGCCGTCTGCCTCTGGACTCCCAGCACCTGCTGGCTTCCTCAAATGCAAGGCTGTGGTTTGCTGCTGCCCACTTGGTGACTGACCATTCTTTCCATCTGGTTTGACTTCCATAAAAGTTGTAGAATTCTGGGTTGTTTATATGCAGCCCCCTTCATGTGGCTCAGCCCTCTGCCTGGGGCAGAGTTCTCTGGCACCCCCTTTATGCCCTGGCAGGCTCACGCAGGCTTGCACACGGGTCGCACTGGAAGCAGCACCTGCAGGCCTCCTGCTGACGTGGCTCTCCGTGTGGCCCCAGAGTCGTCTGCGGCCACCTGCCTCCTCTGCCGCTGGGAGTGTGTCCTCTCCCTGGCTGGCCCCCGAGGGAGTACCCCACGGGTCTGATGGAGGCGTCTCTTTGTAGAGCATGCAGCGGCAGCTCCAGCACCAGCAGTTCCAGAAGGAGCTGGAGAAAATGCAGCTCCTGCAGCAGCAGCCGCCGCCCTTCCACCCACCTGGAGAGTTGGCACAGGACACTGAGCTCCTGGACACGTCCAGCCCTTACTCAGAGAGCTCAGGGACCAGCAGCCCCAGCCCATCCCCCAGAGCCTCCAACCACTCACTGCATTCCAACAGCTCTGCCTGCAGGGCTGGCGCCAGCGGCCCCCTGGGGCAGGATGATGAGGGTAAGGCCTCTTGCCATCTCTGCGCCGTTTTATCTTTCCTTTGACTCTGCATGAAAACCATAGAGCACCATGTCCTTCCATGGTGTCCCCATGAGGTTAGAAAGGGCTGTTCCCAAGGACTCACTGTCCTCCCCTGACTGCCTCCCCACTGTGGGTCTCTGTGGGAAGCGCTCCTGTCTCATCACATGGCCTGTCTCCCAGAGCACTTTGCAGGTCATGTTGGCGCCTCTTCCGTCCTCCCCTACAGGGCTGGGAACCACTGCTGACCATAGTGGGGGCTCCGAATCAGACTTGTGAAAATTCCGAGGCCAGCTAGTGGCCAAGTAGAAAAGTGCAGCTGGGACCCACTTGCCAGGAGTTGGCTGAGGTCAAGCTCATTCATATTCGGTGGGGACTGACATAGACTGTATTGGGACCTCAGAGCCCTAAGCCTCAAACAGAAGGTCTCTTTAGTTCACATGTCCACCGCCTCCACCGGAATGTCTCAGGTGCAGAACTTTTGCTTGTCATTAAATGGTGCTCAGTGGCTGGATGAAGAATTCTGTCTTCAGGAAAGTTTGAAGACATGCATCCTTATGATAGTATAAAATCAGAAATAGAATTCAGCGACAAGGACAAAACACAGGGGAGGAGGCAGCAGCCCTGGGCATAAATTGGCAGTGAGCACAGCCCACTATTTTCTACCAGAAGTCTGGTGAGATTTAAATCTCAACTTCCCAACTCTTAATTGGAAATCAGGAAGTTAGTAGCCATTTTAGCCCTCAAAGATTTTGTTGTTGTTATTGTTTTTTGTTTTTATCTTTTTGAGATAGGATATCATTATGCAGTTCAGGCTGACCTTCAGTTTACTTTGTAGCCCAAGATGACCTCAAACTTCAAGAGATCCTCCTGCCTCAGCCTCCCAAGTGCTGGGATTACAGGCGTGCACCACCACACTCTGCCTACACTTTGCTTTGTTTTTGAGATAGGGTTTCACTGTGTAGTGCAGGCTGGTCTTGAACTCACTATGTAGTGCAGGCTGGCCTCTAACTCATGCAATTCTCCTGCCTCAGCCTCTTCTGGATGCTGGCTTTATAGGCATGCACCACCTCACCAGGTCTAGCCCTGAATTTTTCTAGGTAATAGCTGTTTAAAATGATATCTTCTGTCTCGTGTTTTGTCCCAGGTGAGGAAGCCAGCATGGTGATAGTTGGAAAAATTTCATTCTGCCCCAAAGATGTGCTGGGCCACGGAGCTGAGGGCACCATTGTGTACCGGTGAGTGGAGTAGCTAGTCCCCTGCCCTCCCGTCAGGTGTGTGAGTGTCTGTTGAGTTGCAGACCAATACAAGTTCCAGGGCACAGGAGGACCAAAGCAGTGACCAAGGCAAGTCAGTCCTTTCTCTGGGGAGCTCATGCGCTGAGAGACAAGTGATGGCCCCGTGCAGCAGCTGGTGCATCAGGCCCTGAGGTTGTGAGAGTATGAGATGGCGCCTGTGTCACAGGGAAACCCTGTGGGTCCGTGGGCCTCGCCTTGTTTCCACTTGCACTCACCACATACAGCTGCCACTCCTTGTCCTGCAGGGGCATGTTTGACACCCGCGACGTGGCCGTGAAGAGGATCCTTCCTGAGTGTTTCAGCTTTGCGGACCGTGAAGTCCAACTGCTGCGAGAGTCAGACGAGCACCCCAATGTGATCCGCTACTTCTGCACGGAGCGGGACCGGCAGTTCCAGTACATTGCCATAGAGCTATGTGCGGCCACCCTGCAGGAGGTGGGTGGGCCTGGCTGCCTGGCTCACCGGGCTCACCGACTGCCTTGCCACAGCCACGGCAGCCTCCGACCTGTACTACCTGGGATGTTGTCTGAGGGGCTGCAGATTCATTTGTATCATTGTTTCATTTTTTAACTTTATTGAAGTTTAGTATAGTGGAGTGTACTTACTCTAAATGTACGGTTTGATGTACATTGATGCATGTGTATATCTACTTAACCACAAATACCAAATGCAGCGCATGGGTTGCCCTCTCTGTGTGCACGGGCAGCCTTGGGTTGTGTTGGCAAAGCTCCCGCTTTGCTTCCTGGGAGCTCAGTCTGTTCCTCCCGTCTCTGTTTGTGTCTGGTGTGGGCTTGCAGGTTGCTAGTTGCTAACTCCAGGCTGAAAGATCCAGCAAACTGCTCAGTTTCCAGGCTCAGGCAGTGAATTTGAGCATCTCACCTTACCTTTCTCATTGTAAATCAGTAAACTGGAGTTTTGTTTGTTTAGGTCAGCCCATTCTTTCGGGAGGTCTGTTGGAAAATACAGATGTTGACAGAGAATATTGTCAGTAAAACGGGATCAAAGGAAAGGAGCTCAGGAGCCAAGCAGTCCCGGGGGCTGTGTGCCCTGACCTGGCCATTGTGTGTCTTGCAGTACGTGGAGCAGAAGGACTTCGCCCACCTCGGCCTGGAGCCCATCACCCTGCTGCAGCAGACCACCTCAGGCCTGGCGTATCTCCACTCGCTCAACATTGGTGAGAGTCTCCCCGGGCCCAGCCAGGAGTAACCACAGCCGCCCGTGCAGAGGAGGAGGGGCTGTTAGATGGCCTTTTAACAAGTTGCATGAGAATTTAAGATAGAATCTTATGTGCTGAAAATCAGAGCTTAGAGATGACAGCAAGTGTATTGGGGGTCTCGTGAGGACTGCTCCATCTCATAGCCTCAAGGCTTGGCTTGCTGTGTAAGTGTTACACCAGGGACAGCAGACATTTTAGAGACCAAGTGCCCAAACTGCAGCCCAGAACCCACTTATGTATTATAAAGTACCAGCACTGCGCTTAAACCTGAATACTGAGGTTTTAGTTCAGAAACAATCACTGTTATCCAATACTTGGCTGCTGGGACAACTTGGCTTGCCTGCTGACAAGAGATGGCTCTGCACGCCATAGGTTTCCCACTGCATTATGTAAAACTGGAGTTCTCTCTTAGTTCACAGAGACCTGAAGCCCCACAATATTCTCCTCTCCATGCCCAATGCACACGGCAGGATCAAGGCCATGATCTCTGACTTTGGCCTCTGCAAGAAGTTAGCAGTGGGCAGGCACAGTTTTAGCCGCCGTTCTGGGGTCCCTGGCACTGAAGGCTGGATCGCTCCAGAGATGCTGAGCGAAGACTGCAAGGAGAACCCCGTGAGTAAAGGGAGTAGCGTTCTGAAAACCATAGAACCGCTCCACGGTATTTTCAGGAGTCAGAACCTTCAGTATTCAAGGTGGGGGGCTGGACACATGTCACTGGAAAAAGGCATTCCTTTAGCACAAAGCACTGCTGTGCCAACTTTCCATACAGTCTAATGGTGAGACATAAGATGGGACAAATAGAATTTGTCTATTTTGATTTTCCTACTCCTCTGATCACTTTTCTTTTCATAGCACTGATGATGGAAACTAGGGCCTCACATGCTAGGCAAGCACTGTACTATGAGCTACTTCGCCAGCCTTTTTATTTTTACTTTGTTTTGAGGGATTTACTAAATTGCCCTGGCTGGTCTTGAACCTGCAGTCCTTATGCCTCAGTTTCCCAAGCAGCTAGGATTACAGATGTGTACCACCAGGCTGGGCTCTTCCAATCACTTTTAACCCCCTTTTTTTATTTTGGGATAATCAGGACTTTCATAAGACGATCAGACCTCCAGTTTCATTGTTTTTTGTATTTATTTTTGTTTTCACAGCTTTTTATTTTGAGCATTTTTAGATATACAGAAAATTGAAAGAATGTTATTATGACCTGTGTACCTCCACCTAAATTCAGCCTTTATTGACACTTTTGCTACATTTGCATTATCTATTATTTATTTGTCTAATTTTTTTGTCACTGAAGCCTTCAAATGTAAGTAGCAGGCATCTCAGTCCTTCCCCCCTAAATACTGCAGCGCGTATCTCTGAGGACAAGTGCCTGCTGCCTCCTTACCACCATACTGTTACCAGGCTCAGCACTTACGCTGTCTCACCCTCTCATCTGACAGTTGCTCCATGTTTATGTTTCACATTAGTCCCTAAAAGTCTTTCACACAACAGGGTTTTGTGTACCAGGACCCACTGAGTGTCTCATGCTGCATTTGACTCTGTCTCTAAATTCACAGTAGTCTTCCATCTGTTTTGTTCCCCAGTGCTGGTATTTTGGAGCCCAGCAGCAGTTTGTAAACTGCACCGTCTGGGCTTGCTTGTCTCCTGTGACAATGCTTCACATCTCTCTTATTCCTTGTATTTCTTGTGAACTAGAAGTTATGTCTGTTGGCTTGATTAGATTCAAGTGAAATGTTTGGGGCAACAATGGATCCCAGCTCCGGGCGTCAGGAGATGCATGATGCAGATTGTACATTATTACTGTACCTCTGTCAGGGTACTAATGTGGGCCGTCTATATATAGGTGTCACTCCACTGAGAAAATTCATTTCCCCCTGTGTTTTTAGCAAGTCATGTGCAGGGTGACCCTTGGCAGAGTGTGTAGCAATCACTGGCTCAGTGGCTTTCATTCTTGCCTGAAGCATTCAATGCGATAACATTCTCCTACATTTATTTACTGACATTTTTTAGGTAAAGAATAGCTTTATTTTTATTACCTCTCTATCTGCTCTTTCTCATCTTCCTCCTCTCCTTCCTTCTCCTCCTCTTTTTCTTATTCACTGTGGACTCAAGAATTTTTTTTTTTTTTTTTTGGACAAGGTCTTGCAGTGCAGTTCAGGCTGGCCTTGAACTTGCTATGTAGCCCATGCTGACCTTGAACTCAAGGGGATCCTCTTGCCTCAGCCTCCAGATGCGGGGATTACAGGCATGCACTACCATGCCTGGAAAGGATTTTTAAATAGTGCCGTAATCATTTTTTTTTCTCCTTCTGGTGCTCAAATTGTTCCAAATTTCACCAACAAGAGTCCCTTCAAGCTGGTTTTGGCACCCATTTGCCAAGACCCCATTTGCGAGTAAGATACTCAACAAATCTTACTCAAAGTCAGTGAGTAAGATACTCAACTGACACAAGAGTTCATTCAGAGGCTCACCGTGCTGGGCTTGGTGGCACCCCTCTGTGTCCCTGTACTCAGGAGGCTGAGGCAGAGGGCTTGCCATGAGTTCACAGCCAGCCTGAATGACATAGCAAGACTGGTTTTTGTTGTTATTGTTTGTTTTGTTTTGTTTAAAAAAAAAAAGCCTCACCATGTCCTTCCTGAACCAGACCAGTGTGGGTCAGCTGTCCTGACAGATTATACACAATAGAAGCACTTTTACCATTTTAAACATTGTACTTCAATTTAAAGCAAGTGATGCAGTTCTTTAAGCAGTAAGAATTTTTGACTGTAGGTCAGGGTGTGCGCTTTGGATTTGGGCCTGATTGGAGTTCTTCCTTACTCTTGAATTAAGCACATTCATAGGTTACTTCTGTGACTGGAGTGAAGCTCAGACGTTTCAAATGGTTCCTAACAATTTGAGAGCTGAGTCAGTTTCTGTCTCTTTACAACCTCGACCCTCACTGTACTATGTAACCTAATTCCACAGCAGTTTTATAGCCGATTTTATTGACTCTTTCCAGTGATTCAGCTTCCCTCAAACTTTGTGGCGCTCATATTTTATCAGCTTCTAGAGTATTTAAATGACAAGAAGTAGCAGCAGTAATGTGTGGGGAGGAACATAACTGGGACCCCCAGGGAGGCAGAAAAGGTGGCTCATTCCTTCCTCATTGCCTGTGCCAGGGAAGGGAGGCAGCACAGCGCGGGACTGTGAGAAGGTGAGGCAGCAGCCAGGTAAGGGCTCAGCTCCAGGGACTGTCCTTTCTGTCCCATATCTGTCACCTGTCCAGAGAAAATTCTGGTGAGGTAGAATTAAGACTTCCAGGTTTAGAATGTGAAGACCTGAGTCTTGCCCTGGTTTGTTACCATGCAACAAGAACCCTAGCTTATCCATAAACCCTTCTGTTCGTGTCCTTATCTGAAATGGTGACATTTGCTCTGCTCCCCCTACAAGGCTGTCGTGAGGGTGAATGTACCATATCGGAAAAGGTTGATTTTATAATGTAGATGGTAGTGAGTTGCTAGCTTTCTCTCACAACTTGTCTGGTGAAGAATCTAAGAGGTAGAGCTCAGCAGTTAGGACCCTAGCCATGCTTGGGACCTGCATTGTCAGACCCTAAATAGCATGAGCTGTAAGGAGACCTGTGTTTCCTTACAAAGCTCATCTGTAGACTCAGTGATTTCGAAGGATAAGGCAGAGGCATTATCAAATAATGTCAAAAACCCACTCCTTGGGAACTTTCAGGTAGTTTCTTTCCAGGACTGTTTTTAAACCCAAAACTGCCTACTTGCTAACCCTCCCGTCCCTGGGGTACAACAGGAATGCAAACACACAAAGGTCCCTGCCAACGGAGACTTTCCTGTCCTGTCGCTTGGGTGAAAAATATCTGACAGTGAGGAGAGCTTCTTGGGGGCCAAGAGCTGCCGTACATGGCTGTTGTCACACAGTATATCAGATCGTCAGGCAAGCAGTGGTGATGAGGAACGAACTGTCACTGTCCCTCTTCGATGTAAGGAAGCTGAGGATGAAGTAGTCAAGGGCTTCCCCAGAGCTGGCGTCCCATGCCTTTGGCCCCTGGTCCCTTGTCCTTCACAGTGACCATAACACCAGGGCAGCACTGAAAGGTGCCCTCACTGCTCTGGGCACCTCACATCCACCAGCCGACTCCCCAGGACACCTTCCGGACTGATGTGGTGCAAGTGAGGTGCGGACTCTGCCCAAGGCCTCTCACACCCTGTGTTTCTTTGCAGACCTACACGGTGGACATCTTCTCCGCAGGCTGTGTCTTTTACTATGTCATCTCTGAGGGCAGCCACCCTTTTGGCAAGTCCCTGCAGCGGCAGGCCAACATTCTCCTGGGCGCCTACAGTCTTGACTGCTTCGACCCGGAGAAGCACGGTAGGTAGCTGGGCCTTGGGCTGCTGTGCCCTCTGCACTCCCAGAGTTCCTGCAGCTGCATCCCCTGACCTCGGGGAAGACTGGCCAGGGTAACCCTTGGAGCACTAACTACCATGTGACCTGGGTAAGGCCCCCGCTTTTCCAACTTGCCATGTGAGACTTGAGTAATCTGAGGTCCTTTCTGTACTCGCACTTGGGTGGACATCTTGGCGTGTGCTTCATAAACTCCACTCAGACCGTGGTCAGCAGACATAGTTCATGCTGGGCAGGGGACAGACAGGCTCTGTCTATACTGTCCTGACTCAAGTGCAAAAAGTCTTTTTTCCTGAATTTGGGAGTTGTCAGGTTATAATTGTCCCATGATATTCCAGTGCTGCCTTTTGAAAAATTAAAACTAACATTGTTTTGCTTATGGGTTAATTTTTATTATTCGTTGTAGAAAAACAGGTGGGCATAACATTATGTGAGGATAAACTCTGTTAATGCCTTGATATATGTTGTTCTGGTCATTGGCCTAGATGTTTACACATACTTTCACAAAAACGAGGTTAAACCACACCTACTACTTTGCACTAGGCTCATTTTTCAACTTCATCTTGAGTGTCTGTCCATGTCGCTCAGTATCTAACTGCAGGATCACTTGATGGCTCGTCATCCAGTATCTGGAGGCCTAGCACTCAGTGTCTCCCAGTCTCTGCTATTGGTTATTCCCAGTGCCTTTCACAAAGCACACAGTGAGAACTCCCCTTACTAGCTGAAGTGTGTTGTGCGTTCTTAATTATTTTATTGGAATCAGTTGTAAATGGAATCCTACATCAAAGGCTGTGGAAATTTTGGGATTTTATTGTGGCTTTGTTTTCAAACTGATGAGCTGCCTGTTTATTTGTCTCCTTTTTAGAAGATGTCATCGCACGTGAGTTGATAGAAAACATGATCGCCATGGATCCCCAGCAGCGGCCTTCAGCGAAGCGCGTGCTGAAGCACCCCTTCTTCTGGAGTGTGGAAAAGCAGCTCCAGTTCTTTCAGGTACTCGCTTCTGTCTTCAGTATCCTCCAGATTCTGAAATGTAGAAGAAAAGGACAAAAAATAAAACAAGTGACCCATAATCCCATTACTGAGGGATCACACTGTATATATGGTTTTGTATGCTTTTTTACTGTACATAATCGTTTAAGGATTTTTTTATGTTAGAGTTCTAAAATTTTAATGACTGGAATATATCATGTGGATCTGCCATAATCTTTTAATTTTATATTATGGAATTTCCAAATATACACAAAAGGAGACCAAATACTTCATATTACCCATCTCCCAGCTTTGACAGGTACTAACCTCTGCCCTTGCTCCACCTCAGGTTATTTCAAGCAAATCTCAGGCAGCAATAATTCATGAAGGTGTCATACTTCAAATAATTTCTGTATGGAATTTTTTGCCTATCACCCAGTCAGTCTTTACCCAGATCTTATTTTGCTTGGTGAGAGTCTGCAGAGTTAAACTATGAGCTCAGTGACCATGGGTTCCTTTGGTGGTTGGACGGTTGTGGCCTTGTGACCTTGTCAGGTGGCTTTGTGGAGACTGTGTTTCTCAGATTTACATGGCACGAGTTGAGCACAACTCACCCAGTGCCTCACACCCAGCACGTGGATCTGGGGACAGGGCTTTCCCCTGGGTCTGGGCAGAGTGGAGCTTGGTGAGTGCTGTAATTGAGAAGTGACTGTCACACTGTCCTAGAGCAGCAAGAAGAAATTAACGCTGCTTTCCAAGGAGCAGTGCGAGTGTGTGGCATCAGGATCAACAACTGCATTCCAAAGGATGTAACAGGAAAATGCTCGGGTCTGGGTCACTTGATGGAAAAATATAAAACAGGAATAAAATTTGTACAAAAAGACACAGGTTAGCATTAGTATCTATAAGTGGTACGTGTTATCTATAAGTGGTACGTGTTTCCATCCACATCAACTACTCTAACTGCTTTATAGCCCAGAAACACGTCTCCAACATGCCTAGAGTGACCGTCTCACCTCTCCAGAGCTTTTCTCTAGAATTGAAAATTAGTTCAGCCAATCTGACTTCATTGTTTTCAGAGAAAGACAAGATTATGATTCTCCTAAGGCTGCTTAGAATTAACAAGGTGGGGCTGGTCAGTCCCTGTTCCTTCAGCTGGGTGGCCTACTGTCTTACTGCTGGTGACTTATAGAGGGGCTGGTATTTGGGGTACCCTTCTTGCCAAAATCAAACACAGAAAAGGGCCTGAATTTAGTGGGAAGGGAGTGTCTCCAGAGCCCTTACTCTATGAAATTTCCTCTTCAAAAAGAGGGCTCAGCTTCCTTCCCTTCTTTCTTTTTTTCTTTTCTTTTCTACCCCCGCCCTTTGGTGGCACTAGGAATTGAACCCAGGACCTTCACACTGAGTTATATTCCCAGCTCTTTTTTTTTTTTTTTAAACTTTCGAGACAGGATCTTGCTAAATCACTGAGTTGCTAGGCTAGGCTCACACTTGTGATCCTCCTACCTCCTGCCTCAGCCTCCCAGAATGTTGGAATTAGGGACTTTTACCACTCTGCTCAGCTTGCTTCATGTTTTTCTAACATTCAGGTGAGGAGTGGGGAACCTCTGCTAGCTAAGATTTCAGCAGGTCCTGTCTCAGTGAGTCAGTGAAACACATTAGGTAAATCAATTCAGGCTTATTCTTTCCTCTTGTTTTGATTCATTGGCAAATACAGACTGCACTGTGCCTCTGTGGAGGCGTGGTACCTGTGTCTGGAGGCAAACTTCTGCAGATGCTCTCTCATCTGTGCACAGGTGTGCCCCTCTCTGTGGCACCTCTCTGTTGTGCAGTCTCTGGACCTGTCCCCATGAGCAGCAGCCACAGCTACCCGCAGGACAGAAGTCGTGGGTTAAGGTGGTGCCCAGCTTTGAAGGGGGCAGCAGCATGGGCTCGGGCAGTAGCCATTTATGACATTGTGTGACTGACCTGTGCTCAATGTTGCTCACACTAATCAACATCTTTGCCTTGTTTTCTTCCCAGGACGTGAGTGACCGAATAGAAAAGGAATCCCTGGATGGCCCGATTGTGAGGCAGTTAGAGAGAGGTGGGCGGGCCGTGGTGAAGATGGACTGGCGGGAGAATATCACCGTGCCCCTGCAGACAGGTGAGCATGCTGGCGCCGTGAAGAAAAGCGGCAGCTAGTTCTGATGAATCAGCATGGGCAGAGCAGGTCCCGCTGTTTGGGCTCCATTGTCCCCTTTCTTAAGTTTGAGATTTTCTCGAGTGTGTCCTCTGGGGCTTGATTACATGGTGGGATCTTGGTTTGGATGACAAATTAACACGTGTCATGCTCCAGGGGAAATGAGATGAACACCACCCTCAACTCAGAGCTGGGCCATCTGCTCCTGTGACTGCCCTTGAAGTGATGTCACATTTCAATCCAGTTGCTCATTCCTGGGGCCCTAGGCATGGTTCTCTTTGAAAAATGTATTTGTTATTTGCTTAACCATGACATCCCCTAATGTTTTTCTAGATTTGCGTAAATTTAGAACCTACAAGGGTGGCTCCGTCAGAGATCTCCTGCGAGCCATGAGAAACAAGGTAAAGGGCTGAGGCTGCTGGGGGCAGGTGGCTGCCACTTGGGCACCACTCCTCTTACCCGAGTGTTCCTGAGGAAGCTTTCCTTCCTACTGGGCTCCACCTCACCGAGGCTGCACAGCCTCGGCTGGACGGGACAAGTTAAAACTGTTTCCTCCCTCACGTGGATTTTCTCTTGGGGTGTTGAGGGGCATAGTTAAGCACTGAGGAGCAGGGTCTCTGTGAGCCCGTGTCCTTCATCTTGAGGCTCCCTGGGCTTCATGATGCCCTCCAGCTGCCTGGCAGCCATCACACAAACATGGGTAGGAATCCTTGGGGCACCTTGCCATACAGGGCCTGGTCTACAGGGACTCAGGGAGGGTTTCCTGCTTGTCCTCTGGGGAACCTGAGGGTGATCATGGTCTGTGCTGTCACCAAGCAGCCTTCAAACAGGGGCCTGTCCCAGGCACAGAAGTGACCTCCAACCTTATGGGACTCATACTTCAGATCAGGCGATGTCACTCCATACATCGCTGCCAAGACCCTCTCTTTGACCTGTGCACCCCTGCTGGACCCGCTGCTCAGCAGTGGAGCTCCGAGCCTGCTCAGACCAGGCCTTGCGTGCTGTAAGGCATCTTCCTGAAAGGGAAGCAGGCAGGCTGATTGGGACACATCGCGGGGTCCATAGGGCACTTTTCCTTCAGAGAGGCCACTAGCACTCTGTCTCCCAACAGCTAAATCTGTGTTTTCTGCCCGTTTGCAGAAGCACCACTACCGGGAGCTTCCTGCAGAGGTGCAGGAGACACTGGGCTCCCTCCCCGATGACTTCGTGCGCTACTTCACCTCACGCTTCCCCCACCTCCTGTCACACACCTACCGCGCCATGGAATTGTGTAGCCACGAGAGACTCTTCCAGCCCTACTACCACGAGCCCCCAGAGCCCCAGCCCCCGGTGACTCCAGATGCCCTCTGAGCTAGGGCAACTCCTCTATTCTGGTGGCCCCAGCTATGACAACGGGTCTGGTCTCTGTAGTCCAGAGCTTGACACCACCCCAGCTTAGTGGAGAGACCGGCTTCCCACACCGAGTGCCTTGAGCTGCCCCGTCTGCAGCCAGCAGAGGATAATGCCAACCCCAGGAAGTGGGAGAAGCAGCCTCAGGATCTCCAAGGAGTGGGGAGGAAGTTGGCCTTGGAAGCTGCTCTGTAGTTTGGAGACGTCTGCAGACATGGGCTCAGCACAGGCCGTGAAAGGAGCCCTGCTGACCTTCTGCTAGATGAGCTGACCTGCTGGATGAAGTCATCTTGACTTCCGTCTCCGTAAAATCCCTGTTTGATGTGGTCTGTGGGCCTTTCAGGAAGGGAGTGGAAGAATCCTAGGTTTTGCCCGTATGCTGGGCCCAGCTATGCTGGGATGTAGGAAGTACAGCCTTTGCTAGAAGCAGGCTCGAGCGGGAGGGATACAGGGGAGAATGACATTCAGAGGTGTTCTGGGGGCAGAAGGTGCCTCACTGATCACACATGTGCCCAGAGCCTCCCCACTTACTGGTAACAGTGTTTCCTTAAGTAGCGAAGCTGGCGGCATAAGGCATGAAGTTAGGGACTGGCCGGCGATGGTGGGGACAGTTGAGACAGGTTTGCAGGTCTCTGGAAGATGAAGACGGTGCTCTGTTCAGAGGCAGTGCTAGCCCAGAACACTGGTGGCCTGGCAGGTGGGGCGGGAGAAAGAATTCGCTGCCACCAGTGAGGGCGGCGGAGGCCACACAGGGACCGGTCTTCAGGATGAGAGGGGAGCAGCTGAATGGGAGCCTCCCGGCCACCCAGAGGGGACCCTGACCCAGCTGGTGGAGATGAGGCTGCTCTGTCTGACCAACAGGTCCCGACGCAGAGGGCAGGGCAGGGCCTGGGGGTTGGGAGCCAAGGCCAGAGTCTCTGTGGGCTTTGTGGGCAGCGTTTATGTTTCTCCTGGCAAATTTTAATGGCTATATTTCGGTCACATTGTAGAATGCTATGGTAGCATAAGTAACTGAACATGAAGTTACTTGTGAAGAAGAAATGCAAGATACAGTGTCCTCTATTTTATGTGGTACCAAAAATCTCCACCCCCTCAAGTGTATTCCATGTAGAACACTCTTTGATGCTGAAGGGTAAAGCATTCTAGCAACACTATGTAAATGAGTTAATGTCAAAATAATGTTCCCTAAGTTATGCCACAATGTTTTTTTTCTCTAAAATTAATATAATTTTTAACTTTGGTTTCAGTCAAAACTTGTTCTCTGTGCTGAAAGCCTTAAGGTCAGGAGCAGTAGGGTCCACGGGAGGAATTGCTGTGTGTCTGCTGCCTCCAGCTGTGAGGTCACTGCCACCCAGTCCACGCAAACTGAGTCTCAGTTCCGTTGTTCCCCAGAAAGAGTGGCATCGGCAGCTTTGGGTACCAACAGGAGTCACTCCTGCTTCCTCTTGGAATGTTTCCGATTGTGTTTGTGTCAGGGACCACACATCCAAAGTTTGTTCTGCCTTTGTAGAATTTAGTCCTGCTTTCACAAAGGCCAGGGTGACCTTTTCTTAATATCAGTATGATCTTTCATCTTTGAACCTCACGAGTGACCCTGCGTAGGCCTTGGTCATCCTTTCCCGTGGCGCCTCTTGCTGCACGGTTCGTCTTCCGGGAACACAGCCGGATTGTTTTCTCTTGTTTTGAGGCACCTGTGCCGTCTCCGCTTTCTGCCGCCCTTCCTGTGGCTCCAGGTTGCTTTGCCTGTGGGTCTGAGGTGACAGCCCAGGGGGGTGCAGGAGGTGTCATGTGTCCTTGGACAGGACTGCCACAGGGACTGCTGCTGCCTTGTTCTTGTGGCTGAGTTTTTCCTCCAGGAAGCGCCAGGTGATTTCTAGTGGCCCAGTTTGTTGTCATCTCCCTGTTTTTAGCCCATTTTCCTGGAGACAGATTTTGTTGTTGTTCCTTTTCTGCTCATCACATTCATTTCTCACCATCCAGATTTCCTGGACTCCTTTATTCAGCGTATTTTATTTGAGGGTTTACTGTATTGAGGTGCGGAGGAAAACTGAAGAGCCTGACAGGCACCTCCGTGTGTGTAAGGCTTCCTGTGAAGCAGCCACCAGCAAATAAGCAGAGTGCTACAAAGAATCCAGGCAGGCGGCTAAGGGCATGTGTTTGGGGTTTGCACAACTTCTGCCTTAAAATGCCTCTGTCCAAGACTCTGTCAGCCTGCTCAGGTCACCTCGTGTGTCTTCTCTGCTCATGTTCAGGGACTCAGGCACTGGTCAGACAGGTCTGTCTGAAGGGTTCTTGTGGAGACATTTGTTTTGAAAACATGTTGGGCACCATGTGGTGTATCCCGTTTGAGTCTAGAATTCCAGTTTCTCATTGTGCTTTTCCAGGGGAAGCTTGGTGCCTCTTTAGTTCAAGCTCTAGGGCTTCTGTGAGTCCTGGGAGGCTGTTTAACTTTGTAGGAGTTCAAGGTCTCCATCTTTAAGACTGAAATGTATGTGTTGGGAATCAGAGAACCTTGTAATTTATTCAGGTCTTGTCTTGAGCTATGTATGGAACCCCTCCACGCCATGTGCCAGAATTTCTCTCATTGCTTCTTGAGTCTTTAATTTCAGTTGTTGAAAAGTGCTGCCTGTCCCTAGGCACCAGAGCATTTGCACTTTCAAGAACACTGGTATCCCCTGATCAGTCACGAGAGCATCTGGTGGCTGGACGTGAATCCTGGGGGCAGCAGCCCCCTGCTCTTGGTGGGGCAGTTGTGTCTCATGCAGGATTTTCCGTGAGGTGGCACTGGTCAGTCACAGACCAGCACTGAACAGTGAGCCCAGCAAAACGCTTGCTTTCCAGCCCGAGAGAGGTTTTCTGTGTGTTCAATGATCCGGTCACCACTGGCCGTCCCTTCTCACTGCAGTAAGAGTGAGTGATTGGCTGCTGAGAGAAGCTGCCTCAGAAGCAGCTGGGGTGTTGCTGGCCTCTCCCCTCCTGGCCACTCTCTTTCAGCAGTGGACTTTGGCTGAGAGTGGTTTTCCCAAGGTTTCCGTTGTCCATCTGTTCACTGGATCCTTGTTCTTTGTTTTCATTATTCACTGGTCAGAAGATACCAGGAGAGCTGGAAGGGCGAGCAAGTGCAGTAGTCCTGGGAGGAACCTCTCTGAACCCCCATTTGCCTGTCTCTCCGTTCTTTGGTTTTGGAAGCGGCATCTGTGTCTCCCTGGCTCCGGGGCAGTGGTGTTCGCTGACCGTGGCCTGGCCTCGGCATTTCCTGGAAGGAGGTCATCGGTCACCTGTGCAGGGCACCCAGCTTCTTCCTTCCACGCTTGGATCATTAATCTTCTAAGCCAAAGTATCTATTCTTTTCCTGTTCTTTGTTGTCTTTATGAAGCAGTAATTTTCAGTGGATGACTTTGGCTCTGATTTTTGTTTCCACATCTCAGTCCCGTCTGTAGTCACTGTAGTCTGATAAAGTCTGATAAAGGATGTGTCTGCCATGCGCCTCCCTTTGGAGCATCCTGCACCATGCTGCCAACCAGAGTTCCCACCGCCTGGCGTGGCCTGTGTTCTCATCTCTTGGGTACATTATTCCTTCCCAGTGTCCCTAGATCTGTGCTGGAGAGTCCCGCTCACCTGCGCGCTACCGGTCAGCTATGTGGCATTCTCACGTGTGAACCTTGTGTAGTGTTCTTTTTTGCAATGTCCTATTTATTGAACCTATTTATATTTATTTAATTTTTACTCTGAACTGTATCTAGTTACATTTGCACTTGCTTAAAAGCACATCAGATCTAGTTTGGACAATACCCCTGACCATTTTAAAACTGGAAAAGGAAGAGTTATACTGTATCCTTCCATAGCATAGAAGCTTTGTCTTTAATGGGTGAATAATCTGGTCAGGGTAAAATGCCAATTTTTAAGTGATTTTTTTTTTTAATCATGTGCCATTGTGTCTTCTCTGTGGACGGTTGTTTTAATTGATGTGTGTTAATTGTGTGATAAAATCCTCTTTGTGGAACCTAAAATTCTCTTTTTAGCTTTATATTTTGTAAACTGCCAGATTTTTATGTGTATTTTTATGTGTATTTTTAAAGTTTGATGATACGAGGGTCATTATCCAAAGTTAAAAGGCCTATTTTTGTACCTCTTGTACAGTTTTATAATTCTGCTGATTGATAACGGCATCTTACGTTGAGCCAACCACAAATAAAGGTAGTTTTAGATTTGAGAGTCGGTTCGTCTTCTTAAAGACTCAGGCACACTCACAGGCGGGGTCTGGTTCTGCTGTCGTGGGGGTGGGGGACATTCTGCCAGCCTGGCCTGAGCAGCCGGCCCAGCTGTGGGACAGCAGCATCCTGGTGTGCAGTGGGCCCTGGCGCTGGAGCATCCTCCCTGGGGGCTGTTTGGGGGAAGCTTCCCTCAAACATTG
Organism: Hydrochoerus hydrochaeris; assembly: GCA_004027455.1. Classification (NCBI taxonomy): domain Eukaryota; kingdom Metazoa; phylum Chordata; class Mammalia; order Rodentia; family Hydrochaeridae; genus Hydrochoerus; species Hydrochoerus hydrochaeris. Next base: position 30,868 of record PVLA01009304.1, on the reverse strand, counting down.
CAGGAAAATCCCAAAAGTATTACTTGAGCTGAATTTCCGCGGGGTGGGCAGTTAGAATGAACATGCCCCAAGGTGAGATTTAGACCCCAAAATAAAGTGTGGGGTGGGTGTACAGTCAGTAGGGTTCTGGGCCAGGAAACCAAGAGCAGAGAACTGCTGAGGCAGCTTGGCCAAGAAAGCCCTGAAGCTCACTCACTTGGAGCATGTCTGCAGCACACGAGACAGCACGCACATGCCAAGGCACTAGGTCACTCTGCGCGCAAGTGAAGGGCCTCCCAGTGTGCCTCCTCCCCCACCCAGCCCATCTTCTCGAAGCCTCCAGGAGCAACAGAGGCCTGTGGACACCCTCTTCCTCTGAAGGGCTGGTCTTGAATACAGCCACATCCTTGGAAGAAAGAAAAGAGAGACAGTGTCCTTTCTCACTTTGTGCAGCAGTGGACACAGCTCTTAGATTCCTGCTGGGCTACTAAGCAGGGCTGGGGATGGCCCAGGCCTGGGAGAGGCCACTTGAGGTAGCTGCCTGTAACTGCCTCTCTTGCCTCTGAGAACAGAGCGGTGCAGGACCTCCGGGGAAGCTGGCAGAGGGGACTCTTCTCCAGGACCTGCGCTGGCACAGTCAGGGTTGATTTCCAGGGGGCCCTGAGGTGGGGCTGCAGCTTTGCATTCTGAGTCAGTGTCCACCTGTGAGGAGGAGCTTTCTCCTGCATGTTTGATACATTTAATTAAGCACGTAGCAAAAACATGCCTTCGCATGTGTCTTCCAGAAGTGAATATATCCAGTTATCCTTTCTTTTTATATCTGTACTATCTGTGGCAAGGTATGATCTGTAGTCTCTGCCAAGTGTGATAGCACATGCTTCTAACTCCAGCACTCTGGTAGACTGAGGCAGGAGAATTTCAAATTCAAGCACTGTAACAGCTTAGCAAGACCCTATCTCAGATAAACATTGTCTGGAGATGTAGCTGGGTGCAAAGGCCCTAGCTGCAATCCCCAGTACCATACAACAAAGCAAACCAAAATGGGGGTGGGACTGGGGAATTGTAGCTTTTTTTAAAGAGATCATCTTTAAAAAAATTTTTTATTAGTACATGTTGGCAGTGCTCATTTCCTCGTGGGGAGTTGGTACATGTACATAACATACTTCATCTCCTTCCCATTTCCCTCCCTCCGTTTCTTGGTGCCTTTCCCTTTGGCAAAAGCTCTATCTCTCTGTTTCCTGTTATCTATGATTTTGTTCTTTATTTGTACTTTGGGCTTCTCCTATAAGAGTTACCATGCAGCTGGGTATGGTACGGCGCCCGCCTATGATCCCCAGCACTCCAGCCGGGGAATCATTGTGAGTTTGAGGCCAGCCTGGGCTACAAAGTGAGTTCAAGGCCAGCCTGAGCTGCATAGTGAAACCCTATGTCAAAAAGAGTAAAAAAATTACCATGCAGTAATTAAGCTTGTTTGTCTGATTTATTTCATTCAGCATTATGGTTCTGAGCTCATCTAAACAGTTAACCCACTGCCGGCCTTCTCCCTTGGGCAGGCACTGTGCAGGAGTGTGTGTGCCTGATTGCCTGCTGGACTGTTTTCTCTCCTTGCAGTTGCTATTTCCCTCATGACTGGAAACACTTACCATATTTCATTTCAGTGAGTGACTGGCCCTACCCTTTGCCAAGGCCAAAACCCAGATCATGAGCCTGTCTGCAGGACAGATGTTGGAGAGACCAGTAGGGCTGGAAAAACATGGCTGCCCCTGTGGAATCCATACTGAAAGACAGTAGGGGTGGGAAGGGCCCGGCCTCTGAACCAGCCCAAGAAGTGCTGCTTCTGTCGTGTTCCTCCCTTCCCTATTAGCTCTTTGCGCTCTCTAATCCACTTTCCCCTTCCTAGCTGGTCCTCGTGACTTGGATGAAGACACAGAAGTGTTCTCAGAGTCTGCCGGCAGGAGCCACAAAGCTACAAAGAGTAATTCCACGGTCCTGACCCAGTCAGGAACCCACACTGCAAAAAGCTGAGGCAAAACACAGGCCGATAGGCAGTTTGCCTTTACATGAAAGAGGAAGCAGGGCTCATGAGGGAGCCTTTCACCAACTGGTCTGTGTGCAGGCTGTGGCACATGTGATCTGGCCTGTGTTCCACACTTCGCTGGGCTTCATATTCGCTGGGGCTGGAGGTGGAGAACAGGGCTGTGAGAGGCTTGGAAACCATAATAGATATTTGAAGAAATGAGGTGTTTAGACCAGAGAGACAGATGTAAGAGCTGATGTGTCCTTGTCATCTGCCATACAATGAAGAGCTTTGCTGTTTTGCTTCAGAGAGTTGAAGCTGGACTAGTGGGTTGCTGAATCCAGGAGAGAGGACTGGGCTGCAGTGAAAGGAGGGTCTGGATCTCGGGAAGATCCTACAGTGGTGAAGTGGCACCTCCTGAACTGGCCTGGGAACACACTTTCTTGGGTGTGAGAGTTTAGACTCTGATCCCTTCCAAAGATGAATTAGTGACTAAAACCAACGCCTCCTGTGATGAGTTGTAAAATGGGGCTGCCTGACCAGGTAGAGTCACGGAAGGCAAAGTGGGTGAAGGGATGTACCATGAAAGCAGCCCAGCTGGTCACGCGGGTAGACTGGTTATTGCCAGGGTCCTGCTAGGAGCAAGTGGAATGTTAGGCACAGCACTGTGGGGGTTGCCACAAAGTGAGAGAACCAGGACCTGCTAAGGCCCAGCTCTGATTTCTGGCATTTTTTCTGCTTCAGGGCTTGAGAAAAGAAAACTAAAGGGGCAGTTCAGTGTGAGGGAAGGGTAGCTGGACTCAGATTCAAGAGACAGGTTCAGAGAACCAATGACATGGCCTAGGAAAAGTCACTGCCCTTCACTGGAGCTTTTCCTCAAAGCTTAGAATTTCAAGATGGCAGGCTCCAGTCACTTAGTAGCCCTCTCTCCCACAATTAAGCCTTACAAAGGAGAGAAGAAATAAAAAGCTGCCTCAGAAATAAGTGGAACAAAAATGGGAACACTCAGGAGAGAACAGATCCAAGAGGGAAACTTCAGCTGCACAGTGGGTGAGGGAGATGGTGGTGATGTACCAGAGAGGAAGTGACTCCAGAGAGCTCCTCTGGCCCCAGGGGCTGCCCACAGTGAGTGAGTGAATGTTCTTCTGTGGGGTCAGGCTTTCCTGGGATGCTCTCCCTTGCCACCTGCCAGCCATGTAGCAGGTGTTTTGTTTTGTTTTTGGTGGTGGTGGGATGTTTCTGGATAAAAGCAGGGTAGAAACTTAGGGGCTCATGAGAGCCCATGAGTCCCCTCCACACACAGCAGCAGCCACCAAGGTCCTCATCAAAGAGCTTGTTCCCCCACTAGCTGTCTTGCAGAGCACAGGCCTCAGGACAGTTCCTGCCCTGCACCTGGAGGCAGCAGCCAGAATTCTCCTTCTTAGGGAGCTCTCCTACAACATGGGGTACCCTCTCCACACCTTTGAGAAGAGGCAACACTTTAAGATCACCTCAGAGAGGGGGGACATCTGAGGACATAGACTAGACTCCAGAGGAAAGAGTCAAATATCCTTGAGATACTGTGGGAGGGGAGGGCGCCATGTCCATTAACCCTGAAAAACAGCTCAGAAACCTCAGAAATGAGAAGACAAAATTGTTAAAATCAGAAACCATTGACAAAGTGAAGAGACCATCCACAATGTGGGAAAGTTTTCCAGCTGTTCTTCAGACAAAGGATTACTATCAAGAACATATAGGAGAGAAGACAAGATGGCCAATCAGTGAGCAACAGAATACAAAGCCTCCCGGGAAAAACAATTCATACGCCAGACTAAAACACCCTGGAGAGACCCAGACAGAGGGAGATGGATCCTCTTGACACAGGAAGAAATTAAAACTTAAAAAAGCTTGTCAAATACTTCGGGACTACAACTGAAACAGCTAAAAACTAAAGGGACACAGTGTTTTTGCGATGACCCGCCAAGTTTTCACTAGCTTGAAACCGCGCTGGCAGGCAGAGCCGCCCAAACTCCTTCCTGCTGCCACTCACAGGAAGAACTGCAGCGCTGGGGTCAGGGCTTGGTGAGCCCGGCTGAGAGCGGAGCTGGTGGAGGAACCTTCATTGATCCACTGTCAGTGCTGGGAGATTCCCCACCACCCCCGCAGGAAGGGCACGACCAGGTGGGTGACATGTTGGAATCTGGCAGGAGGAAGCTGAACTGCGAGTGACAGTGACTTTGGTTGGTTGCTCCCTCCCCAGAGCAGATTCCTACGATTTGCTTGGACTGAGCCACGCCCCTGGCCGGGACCCAATGAGCCGTCCCAAATCGATTCCCTGCGCCTAGCAAGCACTGATTGGGTGAAGGCACCTGAAGTTTGGCTGGCCCAGTGGGGAGGGGCAGGCATACGCAGCCTGCTTACACCTCAGTGACCAGAGCAGGTGGGAAAGGGCGGAGGTCCCTCGCCAGCGTGCTTCGGAGAAAACATGGCCAACAGGGAAAGGGGCTGGGACCTACACTGTAACCTGTGTGGAGGAAGCCAGGGCCATGACAGGAGAGAGAGAGGCAGGAAGAGGCCCCCAGCCCAGAACCCTGAGAGCCCTGATCCAGGGGAAAGAAAAACAAGGGAGACTGAGGGCGGCAAACACACAACATCAGACATGGCTTCTATGGACATTAAGAGATACCTTCGGGACCTTGTAGATGAGCTCAAAACTGAAATATTAAATCAGGTAAAGCAGGATATGAGTAGAGTAATAAAAGAAATGCTCTCAGGAAGCATCTCAGGATGATACAGATGAAAGAAGGGAGGAACACAAAAAAAGGAGGGAAACATTCGATAAAGAATATAAAAAAATATAGAATACATGAAGCAGATTCAAAGAGACTACCAGGAAATTAAAAACTCCATTGAAAGCTGGCAAAATGCCTTAAAAGAAACTAAGGATAGACTATCAAAACTTGAAGACAAGTTTGCAATGTGTGATCATGAAAGGAAAGATCTCTTAAAAATAACAAGGAAACAGGCAGTAACAATACAAAGGCTAGAAGA